>JAJHUR010139919.1:0-69475 GCA_027495735.1 Lutjanus campechanus | reverse complement strand
GTGTGTGTGTGTGTGTGTGTGTGTGTGTGTGTGTCTTTAGAGTGCATGAGTAAGAAGATGAAGGGACTAAAAGCGGAGGATGTTAACAGACGGGGCTTTTTGAAAGTTTATAAAAAGAAACCGAGTGAGCGGGTGAAAGAGGCAGGTAGAAGTCACTGACTTTTGAAACCTAGAGTGTTTCCATCATTTTCTGTGACACACATCTTCCGAGGAACAATTTGATCGGTTGCATTGATAATTGGAAGGCAACACGCCCAGATGCAGCGATGACTGAAGAAACACATCCAGTTCTCTCTCCTCGGTTACAAATGCAAAACACTGTAGGGAATCTGGGGCTTTATGCGGTGCTTTTTGTGCACAATGTAAATTTTATTCAAATACTCTCTCCATGGAGGCTGCGTGTAATCTACCTCAATGTTTTTGTCTGTCATTGTGTGAATCATTGATTCCCTCAATAAATTCAATTTTGTTTACATGATCAAAAGCTATCTGTCTGTCTCACGGTTTGCCTCTCTCTGACTGCCTGCCTCCACCTCCGCTCTCCCGTTTCCCTCTGTCACATATCCATGGTGCCTGTCGCCGGGGCAACACGGGCCGCGGCCATTCTATCCTGTCATTAGGATTCCAGGATAAGGACACACACTCTCTCTGTCTGTCTCACACACACATACATGTTACATCAGTGTGGATGTTGCAGGTTCTGTGATTGGTGGACACATAGTTGTCAGTAGGAGTCCCTCATAAAAGTGAAGCATCGTCTTATAAAGCTCAGCGCGTTCTGTAATCAGCAAAGCTAAAATCAGTGTTTCTGTGGGTGGAGACCCAAACAGCTCAGCCCTCTGATGTTTAAGAGAGGGCTGGTGTGTTTTCATAAGGCCCAGTGTGAAGCCAAGGTCAGTTATTTCAGTGCAGGGTTGAAAAAGTCTCCAAACATGTTTCTGTTTTCATTAGTTTGCTTGCGGTGTGTGTTAACCTTGACACAGATCATTTCTTACTTCTGCCATCTTATTGTTGATGATGTTTTATTAGAACCTGTCTATATTAACAAAATTTGAGACTTAAAGAGGAAATCTGTAATATATCTACTGTAATAAATCATAAAAATCAAGGAAACATGTTAAGTTGAAATACTTGTTTCTTTGACAACAAAGCGACAGCCGCAGTGTCCTCCTTTGAAATTTCTATTCCGGGCTGTAATGACTGTTTGAGTTTGCCCGTTTCATGTTCATTACAGTAAGAGTAAGTTTCTGTTTATGGGTCATGAGAAATCATTAATTATCTTGTAGAAGCAGTAGTTGTTTATAACAGTTAAATTGAGCAATATGTAACTGGAGTCTGGTAGGCAGTGAGACGGCCGGTCACTTTACTCTATCTCCAGAAGGTGTATTTTCAGAGCAGTGTTTTCAGGATTACAGGTTTGTTTTACATTGACAGACAAGTGAGAGCTATAAATGACGATCGACTTACAGTGTAGGACCGTCCTCGCTTGTCATTGTCACTTTACAATGTTGCCCGCGTCCTGCGTTCCTGCAGTGTTCCTGCAGCCTGCTTGAATTTCAGGGGAAACAACTTGGTTCAACCACAGATCGTATATTGAAAAGGATGTCAGCCCATTTAATATACAGTCCAAGGCTCCAACTTGCCATTTTGACTGCTATGCTCATTTTTTCAGCACACGCCATTGCTACATATTGCTCCTCTAAAAAAAAATCTGACAATGATATATATACAGTATATGCCATTCTTTACATAAACATACGAACAAAGCTGAGCCAGCGTCATGCCAGTGGTTCTCTGAGGCTGTACTTTGGCACAGACAGCTGTGCCGAAGCTGTCTGTGCAGCTAATATGGCAGCATGCCAGTGCAGGAATTTCATGGGGAACATGCTGTCCATGGTGGCCTTGCCCCCTCAGTTTGGCCTTATGCCCCTCAAAAAATGATCTGCCCTGAGGCTACAATGGCCTTGATTCCCCATTTTCTCCTCTGCCTCTTTCCTGTCAATGCAGCTTTTAGACACTAGTGCCTTTTGTTGAGCTTCTGAAATGTTATTGGGCAACATCAAGTCAAATGCAGCACACATAACTAGTGTTGGGTTCACTTTCCAGCCTGGTATGAACTGCTGGAAGAACAGGCTATTTATGATTATGATAAGATAAGCAAGGTTTGGGTTTGGGCAGCTGGATATTTAGCTGTATCTATATGCCTTTTGTTGAAATATGTTCAATCATCAGCTGTTCGATGCATCAGCAATGTCCCATGAACCCACTAATCACAGCCTGGATGGGGCGGGACATTACAAAAATGTTTGATGTGCTACAGTAAACTCTTGAAATGTTGGAATCATTGTTATGCATAAATGGTTATAATTATTGGCAAGTTAGTATTTAGCTTTAACATTTAAAAAAATTTTAAAAAATTTAAATCGTCCTTGACTCCTAAGTTCAGTTCATTATTTCCATTATTGCCTTGAACTTTCTCTTAACTGAATGCACAAAAACAACAGTTACATTGTTCTTAATATCTGAGTATTTCCCCAAATTCAGCACATAATTTAGTGTCTTTCAGCAAGTGTCTCTGGGTAATGCTATCCTTCATTGCTCACCTAAATGAGACATACCACTTATTCATTTTATAAGCTGCAGCTGTGTTTATTAGACTATGTTAAGAGGTCTGTTTATAAGAACGAGAAAGAAGCAGTTATTGCAAACAGAACTACAGGTACATGACAAATCAGGTTGCACACTTTATAACTCTCTTATCATCACTGTTTACACTGTTCATACCAGTCTCCTACAAAATATAATAACAATGTGACATCCTTCAAAGGAATAGGAGAAGCAGTCTGCAGACTAAATATTGCTAGCTCACTGTGAAAAATATTTCTGGTTGCAAAAATGTGACCTTTGAGATCTTCTTCATGCTGCTTTTGTCCTGGGTGTGTGCACTCCACGTTATTTAGTATGTGACATCATCACTGTGTTACTGCCTTGAAACTGTGTCAATCACTGATTAATCTCTGTCCCAAAGATCACTGAAACAATAACCTTATCAGTGTCCGTAATCCCACTGACAGTGCAGCCATTCGTTAGTGTTCAATAAAGGGTCAATATGAGACATGCCCATTGGCTTTTCTTTTACTCTTTGGCTTTTTAAAACTGGAGATGGTGCCCAATGAAGCCATTGAGCTCCATGTATAAGAGGATCATTGCATTGACACCTGAAAGCCAGGGACATAGCAGGGACCTTAAAGTAATTATGAGGGTGTCCACCAAAAAATTAAAGACTGCATAAAGAAAAAAGGAAGTTTTTCTTCTAAACACATTCTACATGTTAGAAAATAGTTGCTGGAAACATGTGAAAAGACTGAGAACTATGTAGAGAATTGTTGAGTTTGACCGTTAAATTGCCTTTCTTCAGGATTTTTTGGGTGGACCCAAAACATGGTTTGGTTATGTGCTGAACCGGCACACAAACAATACCGCCTCTCCCTCCCCTCCCCCTCCCAAACGGTGATACCCTCAGAGACTGTCTGAGTCCACATCAGCTCAGCAGTTCACTTCGGTTCCGACAACCTGATACAGGAGGAAAAAAAAATACCATCCTGTCACCGTCCTCTGGCTCTGGTGGATTGAACATGCTTAGACATGTCCAATAAATCTGCTTGATAGAGCGTCCACGGAGCATCATTTTCAGGTCATAGTCTTGTTTGTCTCTATAGTGTTTCAGAGCAGAGAAAACCGCTATTTTTTTCTGATTTTGGGATTTCATTTTATATACCTAACAACTTTTTAAATCATTCAAATTTGGTTGGGTGGTTAATAACATACATTTTTGTGTTGTGACGCACTTTTATTGTTGCTTTCCACGATCTTTAACTGCCTAAAGGTCAGGAAATAGAAGATGAAAAGTTTAGAAATGGAAAAACCATTATGTTGGGTCTGATCCAACATAGATGTTACTTCAGAGAATATCTTCCTTCCTGATTCAATGTGTGGGATCTTGTCCTGTCCTTTGTCTTGGTTGTGGCTTTTCAGACACACCTGGCCGTCCACGCTTTGATTCGACAATCCAGAAGTGACCTTTTATGTATTAAACGCTCCCACAGTGACACTATGTGGATTGCTGATTGGTTTCGATCTCCACCCTGCTGGTATCACCTTACATGTACAGTGTGGGCAGTCATATTAGTACATGCCAGCTCATTCTTATCAGCGAAAATATCCTTAGGTGGGACAAAATATTGTTCAAACAGCTCAAGTGGTCTGAGACAGATCTATTTGGGGGGCTTGTTGATACAAATAGTTGTGAAAAATGTGTCTTCTCTTTCATTCCTTTCTTATCAGTCAGATAATCCACCCCTGATAGCACAGGGAGACCTAAACACACACACACACACACACGCACTCGTACTCACACACGGCTACAAAGGGCATACTATTACAGCAGTGACTCACGCAGTCTTGAGACATGGCAGTGTAAACACCCATTTTCACATTTTGCACTGCTTACAGCCCACGCTGCGAGCACCAACCACCTACATGTGCGAATGACTTTCCACAGGTCTATCAGTGTTGCGATACTTTACCATCAATGGATATAGTACTTGATGCGTTGAACTGATTTAACCTTGTGTGTGATGAGAAATCTCACAAGACCTACTACAGCGATTACATCCATCTAGGGGTTTTCAGTAGATGTACTCTGACCTTTTACTGAAATATTTTGGGTCACTGATAGCCTGAAGGGTCTGTGCTTTGAACCTGGACGTTGTAGGACTGAATCCGTGCATCCAATAAAGTATTTTGTTTGCTGTTTCTTTTCAAGGTAATCTGCTGCTTAGGTGTGTCTTATTGGCAGCTGGGTGCTGTTGGCATGCAGCAAATTACTCATAATTAAGGCAAAGAATGTGCTTACTGGTATGATCACAATGCTGCACCAGCATAAGTTAATGATTTTAAAAAATCTGGGCTCTGTTTCGGTCTGGCAGACCTTCAGTCTTCTTTTATACAGTAGGAGAGCGTCATTTAGTGATGTGTGTTTTTAGTGTTGACGTTTGAGACATTATTGTACACACAGAAGAGTCAGTCTTTGCAGTAAATAGTAACAAAAGACACATTTTCATGGTGATATTAGCTACTTTTACTTTTTGCAATATCGCTCAAGTATCTTCAAAGTTTCCACCAACATAAGCGAAAAAAATATCATAATCTACCAATGATGCCATATTTGGGGTGATTTATTATTATTTATGGGGGTTTTACAATACTTTTTGGGCATTAACATGCATCTTGGGTGATCCGATCACAAGTGCACAACTCTAAATTTGTCAGTTCACACTGGCATTAAAATGTGTCTCTGCATGCGTCTCAAGTGACCATTTGTGATCGGATCTCACTTCCCCACTCTATACGCCAATAAAGATCAAGCGCTGGCTCTGGCTGTACTGACTCTTTGGCCCAAAATTTTGCCTGTTACTGTGGCTTCAGTTGAGTAGGTGGTCCTTTAATCTGACTCACCGGATGCACACTGTGGGTATAATTCTGCCATTTGTTAATTGTTTCAAGCACCATTGCAGTGTCTGCCATCTACGATTTCAAACTCCCCCCACAACAACCGACATGCTGAAAAAGGCAAATTAGGGCCTGGGAGGCCAATGGTATTTGTGTAAACAAAGCTAACAGCTGTTAGCTTTTCTTTTCAGTATTTACTCATGTTAATGCCAGAGCTCACTTCCCGGTGTGCAAATGTTCCACCAAAACAAGTTCCCCTTCGACACTGTTTTGCAGCAGCACCGTTGCTGCATCCTGGGCTTAGCACCGCCCAAGACATTCGTGATTGGTTTTAAGAAATGCGAAGAAGGCAGGGCATTTTTTTTCCCCTATAGCAGAATGTGTATGCGTGGAGCCAGACCTTTCTCCAGTCTGGCTATGCGAGACGAGGGAATTGATAAAGAAGCGGACTGATAAGCAGAATTGATGATGGCATTGGTATCAATAAAATCTTATCAGTTCCTGTAGGTCTGATCAATTGAACCTCAGTGCATCCCAAATGCATCTTGGGTGAATTTATACCTGCACTTCGTGCTGTCCTCTTGTGATCGGATCACCCAAGAGGCAAGTTAATGTCAGGTGCAAACTAGGGCTGCACAATATGGTAAAAAAAAAAAAAAAGTCATATTGCGATTATTTTCACTGAAATTGTGACTGCAATATACCATACAACTAGTTGGAATTTTTTTTGCATTCAGATTTTCATTTATACAGAAAAAAAAAACTTTTAAGATTGTGATACGACATTTGTTGGGGTCTGTATCAACCAAACATGTTTTCTTTCATCTGGAGAACAAGATTTTTAGGCCAGGGCATTCATGCAGCACTGCTGCATCATTATAATGCAATTAATTGTGCAGCCCTAGTGTAAAAAGGCCAAAGAGGTGAATTTATTTTTTCCTCAAATGCACCTATGCCATGCCCTCTGTCCTCCTGGGCCAAATGGAAGTGAAAACCCCTGATTTTCTCACTCCCTTTCCAGGTATCCATCCATGAAGATAGTTTTAGTTTTATTCGTCCACCAAAACAGTACAATGGAGATAAATGGAATTTTGTTTGTGTAGCTCCCAATCAAGGGTGTAATTTCCACTGGGGATTGGAGGCATGTGTAGTGGTGAAGGTTGTTAGGGCTGCATGCAGCCTGAGGGGTTAGGGAATACCTGCAGACATTATAATATATAATGTTATATAAGTGTTATAAAGTCACTTATCAGTATTTGCTACTTATAGTTAACGTTGTTCCTAAAAGGTGGCAGAATGAAAGACTTTAGGTATTTGCTCTCTTTAGTAAAGATATAAATACAGCACAACTTTTTACCAAAGTAGTCCCTTTGTCGCTAGGAAAACTTTAAAGTCATAAGTCTCAAAGATCTTAAAACGTGGACACATCTTTTTTTTGTTGTTTCTTTTGGATGACTTGGAGTGATCTATTGATGCAGATATACTGTAGGTACTACTGTGATGTTGCCTCACCACCTGGATCCCTGCGTCTTTACAAACATCGGGAACAACAATGGAAAATTCTCAGACATTATTTTGAAATCCTTTCGTAGTTCTGTGTGATTGAAAGTCCTTCATCTCACAAATATTAGCATAGCGGCAGTGTTTTATTTCTCCTTTCTTTAAATACTTCTGCTAACGTCTATCTCATAGCAGCTTCCCCCCTTCTCACAGTGTTTATGTTACGCAAGGCTAAACACCTCACTCATATAACTCAGAATGTCAGAATATTCTTTTAAGCTTATTTTACTAGTGCAGATGTAAGACCTAATCAATCCTGACGCTCACACTTTGTTTCTTTAAATAGGGTCCTCTGGTTCACACTGGTTATCCAAACTCACCAGCTCAGTGGAGAGGTACACCAGCGGCTTTGTTTGAGCACATGTAGGCTTTATTATCCCTCTCTTTAAGAGCTAATGCAGCTGCAGCTCAACTCCTCAGCCGGTTCATTGTGGTGCTGTTCTAATATTATCTACCTTGCTGGAGATTAGCTCTAATCAGGCACCTGGTGTGGTCAGTCTCCTCCAGGCAGGTACGCACCATTAGTCCTCTCAGAGGACTTTAACTTCCCCGCAACAGGGACAGTGTTTTGGAAGAAAGTTTTATAGAATTTAGTGGTATCGCACACTGTAAAAAAGACAGAAACGTTGTGGAATCAACTTGTTAACTTTGTATTTGTTGAAGTTCATTAATCTTAAAGGGACAGTCCACCCCACAATCAAAGTTCAAACAGTTCAAACAACTCATTAAATTAACACTCTCCGGAGACGCTTCTTTTTTTATATATAGTTTTAAGAAAATATATATGATGGAAACTTGCTGTGTGTCTCTAATGCATTATTTTCTCAAGTAAAGGTGAAATAATATCAAGTTTATTTGATTCGAAAAATTCATTTGTTTTGAATCATTACAAGATTATCTCAACTTGTCTTCACAAATTCCGTCAATTTTCAGTACTTTTACAGTGTATGCTTTTCTACACATTCATATGAGCAGGTGCACACCACACCCTGTGTCACCTGTCTCCACTGAGATAAATATAGAAACACACTTTAAAGAGATGCACACCCAGTCAGACGCACATCATGTAGACTCATTCTGCTACACCCTCATTTGCTATTGTGTCGCTGCTCCACTGTAACTCAGCAGCTTTCGAGTTCAACCCGATCAGCACTGCCAGGGAACTGTGTGTGTGTGTGTGTGTCCATTCAGTAGGAACCACTTTTCACCAAACGAGGACACGCCATGCTGGGTGGCCTGGAAAAAATTCCTGGCACAGCTCCCATCTCGCCTATTGGCCGAGGCACATTCATGAAGACATAATCTCATCTGCTGACTCTCTTCTTCTTCCTCTGTCCCTCACTTCTCCTTTTGTCTTTCTTCCCCATGTCCCTTTGTGCCTCATACACAACATACAAACAGCGAAAAAACCGAGCTGATGAAACTTGCGGAGTACATCTCTGCAGAAATATTATTTACCCGGCTTGCCGTCTTCCCTCCGTCTGATGTCTCGGTGTGCTAGTGTCGATGCCACTCCGGCAGCTCCCGACTCTGCAGACAACGGCAGTCCTAACAAGTCGTTTTCATTTTGTATTCAGCATCAAAACTCCTGTTTTTTTTCAGACCAAGCAAAAAAAAAAAACTACCACAGACCTGAAATGATTCTACTAGCTTTCTCAACAGTTTGATCGTGTCACAAGAGATTTTTCCCTTTCTGTCTTTTGTAAGAATATTCCCTCTCGTTTCCTTCTTCACTAACTTTTAACTCTTGTGTCATATGTAAACCACAAACAAGATGTGTCACAAAGTCAAAGTTTTTCCATTCCTACACATTGCCCCACATTTTTTAACCAAGACACCAGTGCTTTCTTTTTAGTTTAGGTCAATAAGTAACTTTTCTTGCAATACACATATGTTAATGAACTCACAACTTAAGATGGAGGCTATAAGTGACACAGAAGTGCCTTAGATTTAGGGGAATAATCACTATTTCTGAGATTCATTATTCACCATCTCTTTCTAAACTTTATTTTCCTTTATGCAGACACAAGATTTTCTTTACTTAGCCTATACAACAACATACATAAATATATTGAAATGACGCAATTTGAAACCAGTCATATTTGAGGATGGATATCAAGATGGATGGATATTATAAATAATCTCCTTAAGAGATGTACAATAGGACAAAAATAGAATACAGTTATTTACACACAAACATATACATCTATACACCCAACGACAAGATGGGGATGACAATATGGTTGACATCTTTGCATAAAAAAGCTGGACATCTGGAAAAATGTTAGCCATCAACTATGACTGCATTTGTGTGTGACGCATCATAGAACCACAGACTCCTGTGGTAAAATCCTAGCGACAGCCATCCATAGTCACATTGGACGACTTCCCACATTAAATAATGTGTAAAAACAAAAAGACAGTGCTTTCCTAAAGTTGAAGGAGTTGGAGGTCACTGAACAGTTTTCAAATCAAGTTGCATGTTAGAGAAAAGACATCTCATCATTTTATTTAAATGTCAAAATGCCATCTGATGCAAAGCAGCAGCTTCTCACACACACACACATTCACACACACGTACTGCGATACACAGTCACTCTTTGATAAATATAAAACAAAAGCAGAATAATTAGTCAGTGGTTGGTGGCCTGTCCATGCCACAGCTTCCTGTCTGAGCACCCTGTGGTGAATGAGAAGGACAGCAGGGCCGAGTCCAGGCCCCTGTTGTCCCGTCCCACAGCCTGAGGACAGAAGACGAATCACTTCTGCCTCCACGATGCAGGCTTTTATCACAGACATGAAAAAGACCCACAACTGAAGCTCGGGCAGGGAGCGGTCCTTTATACATGAAAGATAACAGCTCTGTTATGTTTTTGTTCCTCTTTCTGTTCCTCTAAGTTGGTTTAATGCTGCAGCGAAACCAGCTAAAATGCGAAGTCAGGGAGAGGACATCGACTGAGGCGCTGCAGAGGAGTCTCGTGTGAGACGAGTGGTGGTAGATGAGACAAAAAGAAAAGTGAAAGACGGTGAAAGAGGAAGCGAGCCCAGCAGCTAGCCTGATTTATTGATGGACTCGCTCTTTTGGCATCCAGAGACTTCCTCTAAGACAGGATGCAGTTTAGCAAGAAAACGCTTTGTGTGGTGTAAGGTTTAACACAGGAACTAAAAAAGGAGGTTTTGGGGCTAAAAATAGGCAATGTCTGGGACTGAGGGCCCTTTTAGAGATGGTAATATAGTGTCACAGACTGTATAAGTAGGATTTGAGTTGTTTTGTGGATTGTACTGTTACTGTGGCAGAGTACTAATGTGGAAAACTAGTCTGGCTGTCTGAATACTGAGTTAAAAAACATACTGAAAGAAAATCTCTGTAGCTGAATATTGTGATGATGTGGATAAAAACCAAAAAAACAGACTAAACATTATAGAACTTAACATTAGGTGACATTAGTGAGTAACTGGTTGAAAGGTTACAGTTGTAAAGGCTCCTTGTTTAGCTGACGGGGTTCACAGACTGACTTCAGTGAACCCTCGTCCTTCTCCAACACTGCCGTCTGACATGAATACCAATGTGAAAGCAAAACAGTACAGCTTCCTTATTGATATCATTATCTCAATAGATGTAATTAAATCTATATTTTTATCAGCCCTAATCAGATACCAGCAACAATTAAATCATCAAAACATGATTACAGATGTCTAGGGGAGGTGAGTGGAGGAGATGCACAAATGGATTTATTTCCTGAAATTTTGAACATTTCTAGCCTTAAAAACCCTTGTCCTGAATCTATGGCCTATAGATCCTTAACCTAAAGACCATCATCCTACATCTATAGAATTTCAACCTGTGGCCTTTGTTTGTAGACCCTCATCGTAAATATGTAGACCTTTGTCCTCATAACCTATGGACAATTCTTCTGAATCAATAGACCTTCTTCCAGAATCTGTGGACCCTCGTCAGGGTTTCTCACAGAAACATTGTTAGGCCCAGTGGTGAGCATCATTATCGCTACCTTGGACGAGGCGCTCGCCAGCTGCACTTCGTCGACCTAAGGCGGGGCTAACGTTGTTGCGCAAAGGAAGTACCTGCGTTGGCTAGCTGAGGTTGATAGGTAACGTTAGCTTGTGACAGTTGGAAACATGAAGTGTTGAGCCTTGAACCTCGAATCTGTAGGCTCCCCGCTACTTAAGACTCCCCGCTACTTAAGACTTAAGAAGACTGGAGTCTCCCTGAGTCTATATACTGTTGTGTTTAATCTATAGACATGGGTGCAGAACCTGTCCCTTGTCCATAATTTTTCAGACCTAGGCCTTAATATGTCAACCTTCATTTGGAATCTATTGACCCTTGTCCATGAATAAATCTCTGTATATATGCTTGTATAATGTATAGACCATAATCCTTTATCTGCAGATCCTCAATATATAGTCCTGAATGCTGACCTGAGTCTAGACCTTCAAGTTTAGTCTATAGGCTCTTATAGAGAGTCAATAGACTTTTGTCATATGGACCATCTTCCTCTATAGACTTTTGTGCTAAATCTATAGGCCCTCGTCCTTCAGTGTGAGCGAGTTCAGACATTTTATTATTACAAGTGGGAAACTTGAGGAACAAGATAAAAAAAACAGCACAGATAAAAAACAGCATAAATGCAAAAAACAAAGTACAAAGACAAGGAGAACGGGGAAGACTATTGTTAGAAATTTATAGACTCTCATCTGTCTTGAGTTTAAAGTCCCTCATCTTAAAGGTACAGACAAGCATGTTGACCCCCAGATTCTCATTTGTAATCTATAGATCCACATGTGTACCCTGTACTCCCTCTTCCTCAGTCTATAGGCCTTCTTTCTTATTTGTCTTCTTTCCATAAAGCCTTAATCTAAAAAATCTCATCCTCAATCTATAAATTCTTATTTTGAATCTAGAGATCCTTATCCGTAATTTAGAGTTAATTTTGATCAATTGACTGCCGACCTGAATCTTTAAACCCTTGTCTGTTGAATCTGTAGATCATTAGTCTGTAGTCGAGAGAATCCAGACAGTATAGACTCTCGTACTGAGTCTGTAGATGCTTGTTTCCATCCAATATTTTTAAAGACTTGTAAAACTTTTAAATACATTTGTTTTAAAGGACTCTGTGGTGTCTGTAAAAGTGAGGAAACTTTCCCTGGTTATTGAGTAGTAAGTAAAAATTGTGGTTTCCGTGCATGCGTTCACACATCTCTTTGATGCGCAGACTCATTGACCTTGATTCATCTCTCACTTCACCATCACAGACTTCACCATAATTACTGAGAAAAACCAAGACAAGAAGTCTAAAGGATATTGAACACACATGACATTTTGAAATCGAGGTTAAGTGCAAACTTTGACTGGCATCTTGAGTCGGACGTGCTGTTGCTGGCTTGTGGCCTTGTGATGGAGATTAGGGCAGATTTAGATCACGGCCTGCAGCGTAGATGGAGCCAGGTACTGTATGTTAAGAGCAGTCAGCTGATGGACAAACCCACTGTTATATGTGTGTGTATCGGCTGTCATCTCCATGGCAACTCAGGAGGAAAAACTAAAACCAGAGTTTGCAACGCCTACATGTGGCCATAATGCGTGAATGGTAACCTACTAGAAACAGTTTGTGGTCTTTGTGTCATTCTAAAACTTTTTCCACAGGTTTGTGAGTTTTTTTCTTTTCATAATTGTAATAATAATAACTTTATTTATGTAGCACTTTACAAAATTAGGTTAAAGTGTTTTACAAATATACAAAACCAAAGAAATAACATATTAATACAGTAAAAATGACAAGCAAGAGCAGACAGGAAAGGGGGGATGACATGCAGCAAAGAGCCCAGGTGGGAGTCAAACCGGCAGCCGCTGCAGAGGGCTGATTGCCTCAGTGCACGGGACGCATGCTTCACCAACCAAGCCACAGGAGCGCCCAAGAAGTATGTTTTTAAAAGAGATTTAAAAGAAGAAACAGAGCTAGCCTGCCTGATCTCCTCCAACAAGTTGTTCCAGAGTCGTAGGGCCCTGGTTCCAAAACCTCAAGTCTCCTCTGGTTTTTGGTTTTGACCTCGGAGGATCTCAGGCTGCATTCAGGCTCATAGGGGGTTAGTAAATCAATCATATCATCGGGGGCCAACCCCAAATGTGCTTTAAAAGTCATTAAATTTTAAAAAAATATATTTTTGAAAAAATACAGGTAAGCAGTGTAGAGATGCTAAAATAAGGGTTATGTGGACTATGTGGACTTTAAACTAGTTGAAGTTTCGAGAGGCTATATTTAGTGAAGCAGGAAGACAGTGAGTTGCAATAGTCTTAACACTCTGTGATCAGTTAAGTTTATTATCAAAGATAACGACCAGATTTCTGCACTGGGAGTTGATACAGCAGGATAAAGAACCCCAGAGACAACATCCACAGACACAATGTGTGCAGTTTGTAAATAGTAGTTCTAGCATCTGTTTATTCAAATTTTTACTATCTACCTCTAAATAACCTGCAATGTGTCAAGAATCTGCACCATGTACATGACCTTTAATCTATTTTAAAGCTGCTACTATTGCTGTTTGTCTGTTTCTGCTTTTATTTCTGCTTATATTTTTCTGATGCACAGAGAGAAGCCATTCACAATTTCATTGTACCTGAGTATAATAACGATTAAAGATATTTCTGATTTCTGATTTGTAAGTGAGATGTAAGATGCGTGATGCTCACTGGTGGGGTCAGGACCCATGATAATGGTTTCTGATTTCTGAGTTGAGTTGAGTTTAGTTATCTGCATTAAACTGGAAACTGATGTCGAACTTACGAAAGATTTGATCTCTTGTTATCAACCGAGAAAAAGAGGGGGCCAAGAATTGATCCTTGAGGCACACCATATAAGGTGCCAAAATAAGTAATAATCATAATCAATCGGTTTGAGTAATTTCCTAATAAGGAAAAGTCAAAATTCTGATTTCAGCCTCTTAAATTTGAACATTTTTGGGTTTCTGTACTCCTTTATGACAGTAAACTGATTATATTTGGATTGTGAGTAAAACAAGACATTTGAGGACGTCATCTTGGGCTTTGGGACACAACTATGAAAATAATCATTAGAGTATTGTTAGTTTAGGTAAAAACTGACAAATGTCGATTGTTCAAAGTTTCAAAACAGATTTAAACTCCCTTCGAATGTTACAGCAGCAACTGAAATGATATCCTGAAAATTGCAGAGTAGCAGTAACTTCTCAGAGAACCTGTCACGTTCTCCTTCTAAAGGAGCGAGATGTCTCCTATGAGAATAAACGCCAGTCAGTGTGCTCGCTGACAGCTAAAACGGCCAATGTCTCTGGTCGCAGGGTTGCTCATTCATGTTGGATTACATGGGCCCGTCTCACCCCACGGATCCATGTTTGCAGACCACTGAAGCGTTGCCAAACAGACATGTCTTACAGGGAACACTCTGAGACAATCAATCACAGGCACCGAGCTCCTGCAAGGCTGCCACCTGTCCCACTTAGAGGACATGTGAGGTACAGTACATGAAGCCACAGACAGGCCTAAACAAACTGCAGCTGGCTCTCTACGATTCCCAATTAAAAGCTCTGTTGAATAAGTTATGAGGTAGTTGGTCCGTGTTGAGCTAAACTGGCATCACTGCAGTGTTAGCAAAGAGCTGAGATATGTGAAAATAGTCAGTATAGATGGTTTCATTGCAGAGCAATAAGGAAGTAATAACCTGTTAATGTTTGCTGTGCTCATAAAATGCAGACGTTTTGAAGGAGACTGATGTCAGTATGATGTTAGAATCTGTGCTTTTAAATGAGAGGATCTCTGATTCTTTGAAATCTTGGCTGATGCCTGTAAAGTTTGGCCTCTCTACAAGACAATTCAGCAAGCAAACAGTCGACAGCGGGTGGTTTGTTTTCTTGGTAAACACATCTGGATTGTCAACAAAGAGCTTGTCTGGAGAAGCCATGCAAGTGGCTGCTGGGGGCCCCACAGTTACAAGGGCCCCCAAACAGATTGATGAGAACTGAAAGTCACACTCATGTTTTTATTCATTTTCATTTGTTCAAGAACAGGTCCATTATTATTATTATTATTATTTTTAGGTATTTATATAATCGTTTAGATTCCCAGTCCCTCTGTATCTAAATCTGAAAAATTTTGGCCAAAGCACAAATGTTTTAGCATCAAAAGGCTATTTTCCCAACCCGCAGGTTCTACTTTTAATATGTTTGTACGCTACGTTTTTATTAATACCATCAAATAGCCAAACAAGATGAGGGGGATTTGGGGATTTACTGTAGGGGAACAATAACAAATTTTGGAATTTAATGGTTTGATTCCTGCCACTGGCATTTTTCTGTTTCCTGTCAAGTCTTCAGCTGTCCTATCTAATAAAGGAAGAAATGCCAAGAAATTATATATATGTAAAAATGATTGCTTTTTAGCTTTTTCTTGAGTGTCCAACTGCATTTTACAGCCTTTGTCAGCAGAGAGATATGGCTCAGTTGTCATCATGTGACCCATATATGGACCTTCAGTCACATGATAGCAGGTAGTTACATACCTTTTACTGAGTGCACAACTGAGCAGACGCCATCCACTGATGAAGACGTTAAGTGTGGTTGAAAGCCCTGGGAAATGCTAGTAAATGGACCTAAGTTAAGATTATTTTGTCAAATATATAATTTAGAGGAGAATTTTGGAATTACTACACAACATTTTGGGGATGTGAAGGCGTGATTTGCAGTTTTGTGCACACTGTGGTTGGATGAGGGGGATCAGATCTTGCACGGGGCCCTAAAATTGCTTGAATTAACCCCATGACTCTGAAACAACCTGCTGGAGGAGATCAGGCAGGCTAGCTCTGTTTTCTTCATTTAAAAACATACTTCTTGGGCGCTCTTGTGGCTCGGTTGGTGGAGCACGCGCCCCGTGTGCTGAGGCAATCAGCCCTCTGCAGCGGCTGCCGGTTTGACTCCCACCTGTGCTCTTTGCTGCATGTCACTGAGGTGTGAACTGTGGCATTTGAGGGGAATTTCATTTTGTTAAAATAGTAGTTGCTATGGGGAAGCTACCTTATTGTCTCCTTCTCTTATTTGCCAGTCAGACAGAATGATCATAAATATCAGATCACGAACAGGCACCTGTCCAGCCACAACCAAACTTGTGTTATTGTCTTCACATTGCGCCAGTGAAATGTAAATAAAGTGTGGAGGCAGGGGAAGTTAGCTGTCAGCCATTTACTCATTGTAACTATCTGTGTTTGTTGTTTCTCTCTTCTTGCTGTTTTTTTGTGGGTTTTTGTCAAATAATTAGTAAAATTATTCAGGACAGCACAAAAATAAACAATATTGCTAAATCAAAGTGGTACTATAACTCGTCAAAGGTAAGACATATTTGCTGTATTCTCATATTTATGTCCCTCTCTGTCTTTTGCAGCTCAAGATCTCTTTCAACGAGTCGAGTCTCGCGAGTACATACGAGTATCCGTCAGAGAGCAGCGTGTGGGACAGTGGGGATGAGGACGAGGAGGAGAAACGGGACGAGAAGGTGCCGGACGAACAGCCGAGCATGGTGGGACGCATCCACATCCCCCGACCCAGTTTCACCAGCTCGCCCACGCACACGACCAACAGCAACGGTGAGACGACACGAAATGTGACATAGAGTAGCAACATTATTGATTATAAAATGTCTGTCTTTTGTCCAGTATGTTGGTCTGGACATCTCTCCAGCTATTGGTCACACTGAACTGAATTGTCCTGCAAATATTTGTGGCTCAAAAATTCTACTTGTCCAACAATCAAGTCCACAACAAGGCATCTTGAAACCTAATGACCCACCGTCTCTTTAATGTCACTGTAGATATTCATAGCTCCTAGAGGATGAATCCTCTCATGTTTTGGCTGGTGACCCTCTGATCTTTGCTCTGATGCAACCGTTAACTCAAAATTTCTGCTTGAATTTAGAAAAATCTGAATTCCAGAATGAATCGACAGACCTTTCAATTTTGGATTGGACACCCCACAAGCTTTTCCTCTTTGAATTTAAATAATAAAAAGCATCATGGTGTGTGCTTTTATTTAGACAAGAGGCGCGCGGCTCTTACGCAGAAGCAGAAGCATAGTGATGGACACTCTGTATTGTGTGTACAAGACAAGACTGTAAACAAGTATTGAACTGCATCCAGTGGTACTCTGATGTATATTTTAATAAAGATATCCTCCAGCGCTTGTTCCGAAAGATGAAGTGAAGATCTGCTTCTCGCTCTGCAGTTCAACACTTCCCATGACGGGCTACTGACGAACCAAATAAAAAGATTAGCGAGGCAGTGGAAGAGGAGGACTATCTGATTCTGTCTAATCAGTTTACATAAAGCAGCCCATCCCTTAACACATGCCTGCCTCATAATGCTGTTTGCATAGGGCTGGGCAATATGGCTGAAAAACTGACCTCGATAAAATATTTAGTTTCGGTCACTATCAATAATTATTGATCATTTTTAATTACCCATTTGCAACTCATTTAACACTTTATTTTGGATTTAACCAGCTTACTTTGAATTTAACCACTTTATTTATTAAGACACGCAGGTAACAGCCTTTTTTTGTCCTCAACGTCTGCACTCATGTTCTCACTCTCACACCTGTTAAATGATTGGGATATCACAAGCTGTTTATGAACCAGGGCATATTGTGCTTTCATGGGTGTTTGCATTTAATGCATTTAAGTGAAACTGCTGAATATTTTATTGAACAATTTTCTCATTGCTATTGATGAAGTGTCACATATCACTATTGTTTTATTGCCCAGGCATATGTTTACATGCAGCTTAAGCTGAGACTGAGTCACAGAGGCTTTTGAGTTTTTAAGTCATTTTTGAGTCTAGTTTCATGGTCATTTTAAGTGTCTAAATGTGTCCACCAACCCTTTTTCATCAAGGCTTAGAGTTCAGCCATGGTGCATCTTTCCCATTTTGTGCTGGACTATCATAAAAAATGCACATCAAACTGCTGTTTTCTGCTCTTAAAGCTGATATCAGTACCCTCCTGTGCACCTGTCTCTTATACACATCTCCTGCTTTCCTGTCAAGTCTTCAGCTGTCCTATCTAATAAAGGAAGAAATGCCAAGAAATTATATATATGTAAAAATGATTGCTTTTTAGCTTTTTCTTGAGTGTCCAACTGCATTTTACAGCCTTTGTCAGCAGAGAGATATGGCTCAGTTGTCATCATGTGACCCATATATGGACCTTCAGTCACATGATAGCAGGTAGTTACATACCTTTTACTGAGTGCACAACTGAGCAGACGCCATCCACTGATGAAGACGTTAAGTGTGGTTGAAAGCCCTGGGAAATGCTAGTAAATGGACCTAAGTTAAGATTATTTTGTCAAATATATAATTTAGAGGAGAATTTTGGAATTACTACACAACATTTTGGGGATGTGAAGGCGTGATTTGCAGTTTTGTGCACACTGTGGTTGGATGAGGGGGATCAGATCTTGCACGGGGCCCTAAAATTGCTTGAATTAACCCCATGACTCTGAAACAACCTGCTGGAGGAGATCAGGCAGGCTAGCTCTGTTTTCTTCATTTAAAAACATACTTCTTGGGCGCTCTTGTGGCTCGGTTGGTGGAGCACGCGCCCCGTGTGCTGAGGCAATCAGCCCTCTGCAGCGGCTGCCGGTTTGACTCCCACCTGTGCTCTTTGCTGCATGTCACTGAGGTGTGAACTGTGGCATTTGAGGGGAATTTCATTTTGTTAAAATAGTAGTTGCTATGGGGAAGCTACCTTATTGTCTCCTTCTCTTATTTGCCAGTCAGACAGAATGATCATAAATATCAGATCACGAACAGGCACCTGTCCAGCCACAACCAAACTTGTGTTATTGTCTTCACATTGCGCCAGTGAAATGTAAATAAAGTGTGGAGGCAGGGGAAGTTAGCTGTCAGCCATTTACTCATTGTAACTATCTGTGTTTGTTGTTTCTCTCTTCTTGCTGTTTTTTTGTGGGTTTTTGTCAAATAATTAGTAAAATTATTCAGGACAGCACAAAAATAAACAATATTGCTAAATCAAAGTGGTACTATAACTCGTCAAAGGTAAGACATATTTGCTGTATTCTCATATTTATGTCCCTCTCTGTCTTTTGCAGCTCAAGATCTCTTTCAACGAGTCGAGTCTCGCGAGTACATACGAGTATCCGTCAGAGAGCAGCGTGTGGGACAGCGGGGATGAGGACGAGGAGGAGAAACGGGACGAGAAGGTGCCGGACGAACAGCCGAGCATGGTGGGACGCATCCACATCCCCCGACCCAGTTTCACCAGCTCGCCCACGCACACGACCAACAGCAACGGTGAGACGACACGAAATGTGACATAGAGTAGCAACATTATTGATTATAAAATGTCTGTCTTTTGTCCAGTATGTTGGTCTGGACATCTCTCCAGCTATTGGTCACACTGAACTGAATTGTCCTGCAAATATTTGTGGCTCCCAGAGGATAAAAAGAGACTCTCTGAAACATCCATAAGGTCAAAAATTCTACTTGTCCAACAATCAAGTCCACAACAAGGCATCTTGAAATCTAATGACCCACCGTCTCTTTAATGTCACTGTAGATATTCATAGCTCCTAGAGGATGAATCCTCTCATGTTTTGGCTGGTGACCCTCTGATCTTTGCTCTGATGCAACCGTTAACTCAAAATTTCTGCTTGAATTTAGAAAAATCTAAATTCCGGAATGAATCGACAGACCTTTCAATTTTGGATTGGACACCCCACAAGCTTTTCCTCTTTGAATTTAAATAATAAAAATCATGCAATTAAGTATATTTATGGAGCACTTATGTAAAAGCAGAGTTAGAAAGCTGCTTTTCTGGGACACAAGAGCAAGAAAGACAAAATACATAATGAAGAAATAAAACGAGAAGCACTGCTGGGGGGAAAAAAAAAACTAAAACATTAAAAGTAGGACAGTTTTCTGCAGTGGTGAGAGTAAATAAACAAGAACCAAATTGTTAATAGAGAGCAGGAGCAACAGCAATTACTGTACTTAAAGTCACGGAAGTGCACTTTATGGAGAGATTTGCTGCAAAACAGCATCATGGTGTGTGCTTTTATTTATACAAGAGGCGCGCGGCTCTTACGCAGAAGCAGAAGCATAGTGATGGACACTCTGTATTGTGTACAAGACAAGACTGTAAACAAGTATTGAACTGCATCCAGTGGTCCTCTGATGTATATTTTAATAAAGATATCCTCCAGCGCTTGTTCCGAAAGATGAAGTGAAGATCTGCTTCTCGCTCTGCAGTTCAACACTTCCCATGACGGGCTACTGACGAACCAAATAAAAAGATTAGCGAGGCAGTGGAAGAGGAGGACTATCTGATTCTGTCTAATCAGTTTACATAAAGCAGCCCATCCCTTAACACATGCCTGCCTCATAATGCTGTTTGCATAGGGCTGGGCAACATGGCTGAAAAACTGACCTCGATAAAATATTTAGTTTCGGTCACTATCAATAATTATTGATCATTTTTAATTACCCATTTGCAACTCATTTAACACTTTATTTTGAATTTAACCAGCTTACTTTGAATTTAACCACTTTATTTATTAAGACACGCAGGTAACAGCCTATCACAGGCTGTTTATGAACCAGGGCATATTGTGCTTTCATGGGTGTTTGCATTTAATGCATTTAAGTGAAACTGCTGAATATTTTATTGAACAATTTTCTCATTGCTATTGATGAAGCGTCACATATCACTATTGTTTTATTGCCCAGGCATATGTTTACATGCAGCTTAAGCTGAGACTGAGTCACAGAGGCTTTTGAGTTTTGAAGTCATTTTTGAGTCTAGTTTCATGGTCATTTTAAATGTCTAAATGTGTCCACCAACCCTTTTTCATCAAGGCTTAGAGTTCAGCCGTGGTGCATCTTTCCCATTTTGTGCTGGACAATCATAAAAAATGCACATCAAACTGCTGTTTTCTGCTCTTAAAGCTGATATCAGTACCGTCCTGTGCACAATGCAAGCGTACCAGAGACAGACAACATTAAATATGATGACAGTGACCCCTACTGGACAAACTATGAACTACATCTAACAAAATGTGTGTATCATTATGTTAAATTAAGGTTTAACAATGGCAGCAACACATGGAGGGGAAAATAGCGATTTATTAACCTTTTGGTAATACTTGAAGTCTTTTTTATTGTCTGCAGACCTTTCCAGCTATGTGCCCAAGCACTCGGTGGACTTCAACGCCTGGCAGGAGCACAAACATGAAGACAGTGTTTACCAGGAGGATACCACTTCCCAGCAGACACAGATGACAGAGGAAGTAATGGTGAGAGAACACCCTCCATATATCAAACCTAAAGCTGTTTACACAGTTCCTGTTTATGTGGTACTCTTTAATAGTCAGTGCATTACCCTGCAGTAGACTGCAGTTGGCACGCCTTGGAACCCCCCGTTATATAAGCCTAATATTGTTTTTTCCAAAGCAACAAAACTCAACAAAAAATATATTTTGCTGCTTGCCCAAGTGGGTGCGTACCTCATACAACCCCCCATGTCAACAAAATTTAAACTATCCCTTTAAATCACAAGTGTACAGGTGCAGGAGGACATAAAAAATGGGAAGTAAGAAGAAAAGATGTCTACTTTAAAATGACATTAGCTGTCAACTTAACTTTTAAACTTTGTCTTTTGTCCTCAGCTCACTCCAGCAGACAGCTCCTCCCTGTCTGACTACAGCAGCGAGCCCGCTCTTTACTTCTGATCAGTCGGACCAATCAGCTGTACAGTAGCATCTCACCTGTGGGACCAGACTGCAGCCCAGAGCCCAGCGAGGTCTGTCACACCTGGGTCTGAACTGCCTCCAGCTCTACACTCCAGCCGTCTCTAAGCACATCTTCCTGATCAGACAGGAGACACAATGTTTTGTTTTGTTTTGTTTTGTTTGGTTTTTTTCTTCGGGGGGCTGATTTCCTGCCACGGTTATCACTGCACGCCACGTTACCAACTGCATATCAGAGCAGAACAGCTTTCCTTTCTCCTGACCTGATGCAACAGATTCCAAAAAAAAAAGCAGCTGGACTGTCTTTCCCCTACGATCCCGGACAGTTGACCTGTCAGCCTCCCTCCTTCCTCTCTGACAGAATCGAATCCATTGTCAAAATCTGTAGAGACGTCTGTCTTCCTCTCCGGACTCTGGAAGAAGTTCGCCAGGGTTTCACATCCCTCCTGTGATCCTCTGCTTCAGCATTCACATCAGGTTTCTGGGAGGCGTTGACGTGAAGGAGCTGAAAGCGAGTGACCTTAACAGAACAGGAAGCCGCCAGTGCCCATGTATAGGTATTGCCACGGTGACGGAATTCAGTGTTAGCATGGAAACATGTCATTAGGACGTGGAGGATGCGTCCGCTTGTGTAGATCGCTGGCAGACTCCAACACACAAAAACAAAAAAAAATGGTGAAAGGGTGCCACAATTGTAGTTTTGTCCTTTTTTTTGTTTTTGTACCTGCATGTTTTGATTTCAGCCGACAGCTCGGTTGTTTCTCTTTTACTGTAAAGCTTCTGTATGCCTTTTAGTTTTTGTATCTTTTCTGGCAAACTATGCTGTATCGAAGCTGCTGGACGTTCAGTAGAAGAGTCTTTTAACGGCAAGCAAACTTCAACACAATCTCCCTTCTTTGTTACGAGGGAAAATATGCACCCCAGGGAAGATTATCTGTCAATCAGCAGCAGCTCTGATTTCTGATTGAACGCTTGAAAAAGTGACCTTGGCCAATAATGTCTGTATGTCCGTATTGCTGGTGACAAACAAAAAAAAATCATCATACTGTAGAATGTTTCTGTATATCCTCCTATCAAAGTATCTGTGTCACGTTTATCGGAAGCTGTTAGACCTCCTGACGCCCCTTTTCTGGCTTCTCGTGTATTTATTCCTGCTTAAAGTTGAAGTTTGCATGTCTGAGACCTGCTCATGTACAAAAGACATTTTTGTAAAGACAATTTTGCAGAAGTGGAAGGAACCGGACTGGTGCAAACAGCCCCACCGGACGTTTTTTTTGTTTTTTGGTAACACTTTCTATTAAGGTCATGTCTATAATGCATTATAAGCACATTCATAAGACATTGTAATACATTTCTAAGACTTTATAACATCTATTCATGTTTAAAACCATGCATGAAAACTTGTAACTTGTTATTAAGAATTATAAGAGGTGGACATAATGTATTTTAAGTTAAACATTCATAATGCTTTATAGCAGCACGCCTTGAGGTGCCTGAATCTGAGTCTTATAAAGACAGAGAAAACTGATTTAACGAATCATAACAGATTATGAAGTTTCTGAAATGTAATAATGTCTTATAAACATCATACGATTCCTAATAACCTTAATCAGTGCTGTCACTTTGGTTAAAGCTTGCAAAGTCATGCAATAGCATATTATTGATGTTTATAAGACATTATTACATTTCAGAAACTTAAAATTGAAGCTATTCCAAGTCTGTGAAATGTAATAATGTCTTATAAACACCATATAATTGCTAATTACCTTATACAGATCTGTCACTTTACTTAAACCTCACAAATTCATGTTATAACGTGTTATTGATGTTTATAAGACATAATTCCATTTCAGAAACTTAGAATTTATAATCTGTTATGACACGTTCAAGCAGTTCTCTGTGTCTTTATAACTAGCTAGAGTTATGGCAGTTATGATGTGCTGTGTAACCCAGGACTCACAATCATCTCCACACTTTTGTCACTTTAGCATGAAGCTATAAAGCATTATGAATGCTGAATTTGTAATACAGTATGACCACCACATATAATACTTTATAAACCTTGCTGTAAGTTGTCATGCACGATTATAAACATGTGTAAAGCCATATAAATACATGATAATGTCTTATGTATGTGCTTGTAATGCATCATAGACATGACCTTCATAGAAAGCGTGACCTTTTTTTTTTTTTTTTTTCCAGTCGGACCTCATGTACTTTCACATTCCACAGAGAAAGAAGGCGGTCCATTGAAGTAATGAAGGAAGCAGTGATATGATCATTCATAATATGGCATGTTTGTGAGCGTGAATGCAAGATTGTGTGTGTTTGAAAGAATATGTAAAGGTTTTTTTTTTTTTAAATTAAGATTGTTTTATATACAAGAATACTTCAAGTTTCCAGATGATTTTTTTTTAAACTCATAATGCCAACGGATTAAAGTGTTGCTGTAACGGCCTCACGTTCGTTCTTTACACGCGCAGGATCGACCCTTCGGCCAGTATTGTTGTACAGTGTCCACCATATTTTCGTACGTACGAACATGTTTCTTACTCCTGTCACTTTTTCTTTCTTTTTTTTGTTTTTGTTTTTATTTCTCCGATCAGATGGAATTTGTTCAGTTGCATTTTGCTGTTAGGAGATGAGACGTTTTGTCTTCTTTGTCCGATAAATTTAGAAATAATCTGTTTCGTCTGGAGTCTTGGATGTTAAATGTGTTTTGCACTGTCATGCTTTTAGCTTTGTTTTGCACCTCATGACAAGGAGCGGAGTAGGCGACAGAGGAAATGTGCACTTAAAAGAACAAGAAGTCTAGTTGGAGGGTTTTGTTTCGAAACTATAGCCACTATTGACACCTGCTTTTATACAACCACTGATTGTATGTCACATACAGGAAGAATTTTGAGCCCTTGGTTGGCTGAATGACTTTTTTTTAGACTGCAGGTATTGATTTTTTTTATTATCAAAATGAACGAATAGCGTTTTGGAAAAGAACTCTTCAACTGTACACGATGAATGCACTGCCGATGAATGCCATGTCCACTTTAAATTTTTTTTTTTTTTTTAACTCTGTTTGCCACAGCCTTGCATCAAAAGTCTCATGATTGTTGGCCTTGATGCTGTGACCGCAAACTGTAGCCCAAGTCTGGTTTTCCACACAGGTCCAGGCAAGGTGTGAGGGCCAAATGGCTAGTGAATGTTCAAACTTTACCAGCCACTCAATAGATTAGCATTGTTTTTTTGGTTGGTTGTTAAGTGAAGTAAATCTAGCGGCCACTTGCATATTTTACCAGCAATTGGCTGGTGGCTGGTGCTACTTTTGTGCCCTGGGCTTCGACTTTGCCTTGAAACTACCCCCAAAAACACCTGAATAATATTTCTAGTTACTTGTTAATGGCCAGTTGGACCCATGTGTCATAAAGTAGTTTAAACCATACCAGTGGTTTTACATGTTTTAGCCCATGTTGTCTAAACCACATATACTGTGCATTACTGCTAACCAGCCTGCAAACCGTGCTACTGTGGTTTACAAGTTTGAATGCATTTTAACGTTCCTGATTTCCACTGGTTTGCACTAAATTACATATGGCACGAAAATCTACTAGAAGACTCTTAACATTAGAGCTGCAATGATTATTTGAATGAAAGAAAAGAAAACTGTCAATCAATCATTTCAGTCAAATGTAAGGATTTTCTGCTTTTCTTTGACTTTTATGATCGTAAATGAAGGGTCTTGAGCATTTTCCCCCAATGTTGACATTTTATAGACTATTTAGAAGTATTTATCATGAAAATAATTGGCAGATTAATCTTCAATTAAAATAATCGTTAGTGGCAGCCCTATTTACGTGAAACTTGCTTAACTTGTGCAAGGCATCACAAGCAACATCAAGTCCTAGCAGTAGAGCTGGATATCATTTCAAACAACTGTTTCAATACCACAATTATACTTTCTTGATACTTTCCTCTGAAAAAACCTAAACATTTTTTTGTAAAACACTTTTTGGTTAACAAGAGGCAAAACTGCTCAAGTTAAATGTTAAACAGGCAGCAGAACAATTATTTTTCAATCTCAAACTGGCAACATAACTGTCACTTAAATAGATTTTAAAAAAAGATTAGGAATAAACAGGTAGGAAAAACACAAAACTGTATGGAATGAAAATGGTTTTGCAAAAATATGAAGTACATATGATTTGTAATGAAGGAGCTTAAACTCCCCAAACACATTAGTGTTTCATTTGGCCCGTAAACAGCCTCACTTGGACCTGCCGTGGATTCGTAGCTAATGATCACATGACACGCCTGTGGATCCATCTGTGGTAGCTGCTGCCTTCAAAGACCAAAACTCCAAAGAGGACGTCTCCTCTTCTTGGGAATCTTTAGCTCTCTGTCTTTCTGTGAACTGAAGGACCATTTAAAAAAAAAAAAAAAGGCAGAGTGGATTGTGGGAATCTCCACTGATTGTCTTAATGACACCAGCGAGAACTTTTCTGACGGCCATTACTGGAACACAGAGACAGACCACTTGACTTCTGAAGTGTACACGCGGTTTCTCACCGCAGCGTTTCCCCATCTGTCTACTCCTGTTGCGAAGTGAGCAGTTTGTGTCGGTCACACTGTAGCGACTCTGTGGTAGAAGCTCCATCTTGACCCCCCTCCCCCTTTTACTTTCCCCCCTCGTCTGTATATCTACATCGCAGCAGATGTGCTTACTGTAAAGTTATTGTCAATGATTTGGGCAAATAAAAAAAAAAAAGCAAAGTGATGTCATACTTGTACAAATGAAAAGCTCAATAAATAGAAGACTTGAACAAATGTAAATACTGTATATGTGTCATTTCATCCCGAGGAACAGCATTTTAATTCTTCTTGAACTTTGACAGTAAGCAAGTAAATTCTGAGTTAAAACTAAATGAAATTGATATTTTTTAAAGTTTAGATTACTTTTTAAAATAAAAACTTAAGAAAATGCTGAAAAAAAGAAGCCTGTATGATTGCTAAAAAATAAAATATACATGAAACAGAACTGTATGAAAAGTTCCTACAAATATCAGGAATCATCATCTCCAATGCAATATTCACAGGAAATAATGTGCTCACAATTCATCCAAATCACTTGTTTTATGCAAACTTCCTGCAGTTATTGCGTTCACTATTTGGGTCAACTGTACAGTTTATCAGTTGTTCTGTGCTGTTATTGGTATGCACTGAATGTAATATGAAATACTTATAAAATATGTCACTTAATAAAGGAGTCATCAGTTTACTTTAATGATAGAAAAGAGTGTTGGAAACCACTGACCTAGTGCATCTATTCTGCCCTGATATACATTTTTGTCAAGAGGAAGAGTCATGGGAGTGATAAGAAACACATTTATTAGAATAAGGAACTCACAAGAAATCAATCACATATATTACAAATGGTCCAGAGTGGAGTATGTACTATGTCAAGTGTGCTGTTGTGGTCAAAATGTTCAGTGGCCTTTCTTTGCCATTAGTGCTCCTTCCTGCGGGGCTCTGTGGCTTTACTGAGGTTTCCTGCCTCCTGCTTCAGAACGCTCAGCAGAGACTGGGAACTCTCCAAGATCTACAGGTGGAAAAAAAAACACATCAAATATACTGCAGGTACTTACAAGCAAAAGAAGTAAAAACATTACCGAGATGACGTACAGCTGATAGTGCGGTGTGTACCGTAGAGGTAATTTTAAACAACGGGGCCAGCAGCGCTGACGGTCTTGTTGTTTTTTAATAAGAGCAGCTTTGGAGGGTTTGTTTGCAGTGATTAGTGTGAGTGCTCGGGGAGTTCAGCATCAATAAGTGGGATGAGTCTGTGTGACATCAAACTGCTGCACAAGGACAACATGATGCTGCGTCACTGACTTTGAGGTAGAAACCACAGAGAAAACAATACAATGCTGCACCAAGGGGCAGCGGAGTCTGTTCATTACCCTGACACTGGGTGAATGTTCTTACAGAGGCCCAGTATTCATGTTGGTATTTATACTGACCTATTATTAGGCCCTGTGGTGGTACAAGGCTGTGCTGTCATAAATCTACTGGATCATCTCTTACCAGTAGCCACTAGTTATCAACCACACTGGTATTTTAACATGACAGAGAAGGCTCAGTAGTGGGTTCAAGTGTCCCAGAACCACCCTTCTCTTTGCCTGCACCCACACACCCAGCAAACACAGAGCTTATCAGTGCAGGTAATATAACCAAACTGACCAGCATACTGCCAGCACTGTCGGCATCAAAATCAAAGATCAAAATAGTAGCCAGTTATTTTTCTGTTGGCCAACTGTCACTTAATAGCACCATCATTACAGCTTTACAACCTAGCAAACAAGCTTTCTCAGCTACCTCATCTTAGCAAGCAGCAACAAAGCACAGACTTGTAACACCAGCCATAAACATGTTAAGCTACTGAGCATGTTGCCTCCATGAGATGCATGAGGCCTGACCCAACAAACAAGCTGAATTATCAACGTTAAGTGTGTTGAATACCAAAAGCTGCTGGAGTTTACAGCTGGGTTATTCAATAACGCTAGCTCAGCTGATGACAAATCACTCAGTTTTATGCACGTAAATCTTCACACCTCATCCCTGTCTTTTACCAGCTGTTTAGCAGAATTATCTGTCATTGACAGACTAGGTATGATATGACTTGTGTACCTGCATGAACTACTGCAATGCTCCATAGAAGTGATTTAGTGACATTATTTTATTTTATTATTATGCCAGAGGACAATTAACAAGTTGGAAATAAGTTAATTCCCCCAGCTTCAAAATCTGAATTTTATAAAGATCGAAATATTTCTTTTAGTTTGACACTCTGCTACATTCACCACACAATCAGGATTTTCTTTAACTCGATGAAAATGAAAAATTCTACAACCTCTGGCTCAATGAAATGGAAAAGGAAAAAATCAACATCTTAATCTATTTTTCTGTCATAAGAATTATAAAAAAACATTTTGGCACAACCAGTGAATTAAAACTGCCCAAAGGGGTTAATTATCCCATAATCCACATATTTCCATGTTGCTGATCAAAATAAATATTGCAGACACTCGAGACACACACCTTGGTGTAAGCAGCTTCAGTCTCTGCGATGGTGCGGTCGAAGGTGGCCCGGGCGGAAAGTCTTTGTGCCAGACTCTCGTTGACTCTGCTCAGCTTCTCTGAGAGGACTCGGATGTCGTGCTGCAGCCGATCCTTCTCCTCTTCCTCCTGCTTGATCTGACGGTTCAGCTCCTCCCGCTTGGAGCGCAGATCCTCAATACCTGACGGAGACAAAAAGGTTTACCACACCGGAGCCTCACTGGATCAGCGTAGGCCAGTGACAGATCATCCTGCGTCTGTGTGATAACAGGGGTGTTACTGTAACAGAAAGTTAATCAACAATTTGGATAATGGGTAAATCTTTTTAAGCAAAAATGATGAACAATGTCTAAATCCAACATCAAAAAGTGAGAATTCATTTAGGGCAGCAAATAACAATTGAATAACAATTTGAAGATGTTAAATTGAGCTCAAGGAAAATAGGAATTAATAGACTACAGCTCTACATGTTGTAAAAGAATATTAACTATTGTTATTAAATGGCTTTATAATTTGTAAACAGTTATTCAATGTCCTATAGCCAGAATCACATGTCAAATACTTAAATAATCCCTCACATTACTTACAAACTCATATTGAAAACAGCAGATATGTTGAGTATCTGATTTCATTCTTAAACAGATATTTAACTCCATACAGTTTTGGCAGTTTGAAACATTTCGAGCAGGTTTAGTTTAAACCAATCATAAACTAACTTAGACCTTCAAATAGGATCTTTTTAACAGATCTGGCAGAGAGAATAAACCTTGATCCAGGTATTGAAAATGATAGATGAGGTCACAAATGGGGGGTTGAAGGTTGGTTTCCTGGTGAGAGCATAATCTGTATAGGTTAATCTGATTGTACAGTGGTATCCTGTTGGCTGGTGAATTAAAGTGGCTGAAAGGTCGAGAACTAGAACAGTACAAGCAGAGCACAGAACTGCAGTATCACATGAGTCTGTACTCTGTTTCTAAAATACAAAAGTAACTACGTCCACACTTACATATTGCCAGTTAAACGTTTAACAATTATGTAATTATACCTCAGTGGGAACACACCACCAAAACTGTCACCTGCAGTTAACCAACAAGAAAATAAGTTACTTACATTTGACAAGTTCATTGTTGTAGGTCTGCAGAGCAGCAGCTTGTTGGGTCATGTTGAACTTAAGCTAACGTCCACCTAACGTTAACTAACGTTATTAAGACTCAACCGTGGCAAGACACCGCTTAAGCTAATTTAACCTAGCTAACAAGCAACTTGTTTTTTAAACTGTCGCTAGCTTGTCATCTGTCTCGCTAAGCTAAGAGCACCACGGCTCAGACATGTAACCAAATATAAAAGTTCCTTCCTGCATTAAAGTGTTTTAAACGAAGAGCTCGTACATGGCGGGTTTCCCAGACAACTGAACCGATGATACTACCGGGATTTTTGAAGTGACCTGCCAGCAGTCAGGGAACTTCTTCTTCGTCCTGTGGAGTCAGGTGCTTCATGTTTAATTTGATGCGCTTGCGCCCCCTTGTGACCGTTAAATATCCTCTAGTTAAGTGTCTATTGTTTATAGCACCTTTCATTTCAAGCATGTGCTTTACATTAAAATGTATTCAGTGGTAATGAGGTACATTTACCCCAGAAAAAAATTAGGTTTGTTTTAATTACATTCTTTCCATGCTACTTTACATTTCTAATCTACTACATTTCAAAGGGAAATGTTGCAACCTCACTTTTTATTCCACTACATTTATTTGACAGTTTTAGGTACTAGTTTTAGGTAGCCTACTCTTCTTTTGCACAGAAAACATATTAAGTATAAAAGTCCAGCTCAAATGATGGCACAGAAAATTAAATAATGATTCAATAATTGTTGAAGTATTTTTTCATGTCTCCATCTTTTCAAATGTGAGGAGTATTTTAAAAAATTTAATACATCATTTCAATAATTTTGAGGTTTAGCCTACTGGTTTCACAAAAACATTGCAAAACTAATTTCAAAATGTTTGTATATCAACTGATTAATGGAGAAAATAATTAGCATATTGATCCATGATGGAATGATGTCCTATCCAAAGTTCAAAATTAGCTCTGCCTCAACCAACTACAGTCAAACCCTGATTTTACATTAATACCTGAGTAATAATGACAACGATAAAGGTACAATATATAATTGTATGACAGTCATGGGGGCCATTTTTAAGCATTGAGTACTTTTACTTTCAACACTTTACTAATACCATGCAAGTCCTGCACTGAATATGTCACTTTAGTAAAAGTATGTGAGTATTATGAGGAAAAAATACTTATTTTTTACTCAAGTAAAGGATCTTCATGAACAAACAAACACAGACAAACAGAACATAGAAACGGGATTCAGACTGCTTTGCTCCGCTACTTCCTTGAATGTGGACATATTTGTGACAGATTTCATGTCACCGGGTTGTTTGTTCCAGAAAACAGACCACAAGTAGCCTAATTCAAAACACCCTCTCAGCAGACCTGGATCCTGTTAGTTACAGTTTGAAAAACACCACCTGATCATCTGCAGAGATCTGGTCTAGTCAAAGACAGTGAACAGTGGTAGAAGGAAAAGTATTGTTGTATAGTGGTAGAAGAAGAATGAACATCCTTAGCTTGTATGAAAGTAGCAATACCACACTCAAAACTCTATATTGCAAGTAAAAATCATGCATTCAACACAAAATAGGCCTACAATAGTATTATAGGCAACCTGATTGAGGTAAATGTATGAACCAGTTTCATACATCAAATCAAATTTCACATACAAATCTGACAACTTTCGATATGTTTTTCGCATGACAAAAATCTGCCCTGGTAATTTTTACTAATCTACTGTACTTTGTACTGCTATGTTAGCTATGTTTCAATTTGTTCATTTATTTCACAGAGTGCACTGAGTGCATTTAAAATGATACTGGTGGAAGCTATACTGTATGTTTAAACTGTCTGTCAATTTGTACAGTGTCTATGTGCTGCCTTGCCTGGGCCCAGACTTTCAATCCTCCCACTCCACTGAGGTGACTGTTTCTCTGAAATTGGAAATGTAGAGTAACAAGTTGGCAATTCAGTCTGATATCAGGCTACGTGCTGCCTATAGAAAGGACTGTTAGTTTCACTCCAGTCATGAAGAACTGAACAAAGAGCGCAAATTAAACAGGCATCTGAAATAAACACAGGTGAGAGGAAAAATCCAAACATAGACTAGGCAAAGGAGGACACCTGTGGGTGGTCAGGACTGTTATTAGTGAATTCAGACTCAGAAATATTTGATTGATCCCCAGGGTGAAAACAGAAATAAAACCAATAAAATAAGGATAAGTCCATTATACAACAATATAGAGAAACAACAAAATAAGAAGTGTAAAAATATAAAAAAATATGTATACAATATACAACAGTGTACACACAGACAGTATAAACAAACAATAATGCTGAAGATGGAGCATATGTTAAATATCTTAAATGCAAGAATATAATAAGAGTGTAGGTCAGCTGAAATGCACAGTATAAATAAATAAATGCAGTAAAGATCCCAGTGTAACCAGTATACTGCGCAGTATTGCACAGTTGAGTTATTGCACAATAATTACTATACTGTTAGACATATTACAGATAATAAACAATAAGCATGTATATGTATATATATGTTTTAGTATTCAGATTTAAATAAGCCAAACATAAGTCACTGTGGGAACTTATCCTCCCAGACGAGCTTTCATGATGTTACAATTCATCATCATTCATCATCACTGTTTTTATAGTTGTAGGTGTAATAGCCTGATCTATAATAATAATTACAAATATAAATTGTAATAAAATAGAAGTGTAAGAAAAAAAAGTGTGCCCTTAATGCAGAGAAACCCAGTAAGCATCTACATTTAGGATAGAGCTGTCGTTAATAACATTAATTACAGTAAGTCATGACAGTGTGACAGTGAAGTAGCATGAATAGTGGCAGGGTCCTCAAACTGAAGTGGCTAAATGGCATTCAGCCGGCATTAATTTCATCATTTACACCTGTGCTTTACCTACCGAATGCCAGAATGTCTGTAATAATGGTATATATACTGTTCATGAAAAGAAATCCATCCATCCATTCATTTTCTTCTGCACATCTGGAGTCAGAACATGGTGGCAGCAGGTTAAGCACAGTTTTCTAGCTGTTCCTCTCCTCTGCAAGGCTTTCCAGCTCCTCCTGGGACAATCACAAGGTGTTTCCAGGCCAGGTGGCATATGTAATCCCTGGGCCTACTCCTGGGTCCCTTCCCCATTTAGCACGCTACCAGGAGCTAATGCCCCAGACGACACAGCTCCCAGGATCACAAAAACGCACAAACCCCACCACGGCATTGTACCAGTATCTACATGTGTTTCTATATACATCTATCAAGCTACCAGTTGCTGTAGACATTCATTTCTTCCATTACCTCCGTGATTTAGGTTTACAGCAACTTAGCTCATCTTGTTTCTAAAGGGACACTTCACCCAAATATTCCAAAATACATATTTTTCCTTTGGCCTGTAGCTATAGTGTTTTGATGTGAGTTGCCTTGGAGATATCAGCTGTCGAGATTTCTGCCTTCTCTCCGATGTAATAGATGGCGCTAGTCCTGTGAGTGGCAAATAATTCACAGTCCTTGATGTGAGCAGTTTCATGTAGGAACTACTTTCTTTCTGGAGTAGAATCTACTGGAACTACGAAAAGGAAGTACGTTCCTTCTGATTAATTTCCCACATGCTTTTATTTTGCTCAGTCCATTCCTCTAATCTTGGGCCTCCCTTTTGTCTCTAACTGATTATACTTCATTAAACAACTACTTTCGCTGATCTAAATAAAAAAAGTATAAATGATAAATATTATAAATATATATAATATAAAATATTCATCCCCTTCAATTTCAATCAATCCATTTCTCAGCTTTTAAGTCAACATGTGCGAGAGTGTCTTCAATGATCAGAGGAACAAAAATGTGTACATCTATAATTCCATGACAAATGGGCAAACTGCAACTGCTGGAGATGATCATGTGGTATAACAGCTACTAAATGGAACATGTGGTGAGATAGTTTTGCCGACTGCTGTTCCCAAAGTTAAGGTGGACTTTGAATCTCAATACTCATCATATTATATGATTTCTGAAGAAGAAGAGGCATTACAGTTTATACAATTGATTCTGGAGTCACTGATTTTCACTGGTTAAGTCAGAGTTCAAAAGAACATTCCAAAAGTGTCCTCATGGATGCCCCCGTGGTGGATAAAACATCATGAAGAACCCTCCAGGGTGCTCTTCCAGTGGATAAAACATGATTAGTGCCCTCTAGGGTGCCCTTCCAGAAAATTAGTTGTTGTATATACAGTATATGAGTATGTATATAACTTAGTTATTAGGAAGGGAGTTGTTTTGTCTCAGTTTCTGTGAAGTTGTTTCTGATGGCTGATACCATTGTGGTGCTATTGCTAGCCCTTGGCTAAGACATCCGTCTCTGACAAAAAAAATTTTGCGTGTCTTTCCCTACCTTGAGGTGTTGGGATAATTTTGCCTGACTTTTTCCTGGTCTAAACTGGGCAGATGTGATGATAATATACATTCAACCTTCTTCAGCGTATCAGTGGTTAAATGGACCTGTCTGATTCTGGTCTGGGTCTGTTTCAGATCACTAGGGACTCTTGGTTCCAATGAAGGGAAATCTCAAAGTGAAAGCGATATTTAGAAAATAGTGCGCCTCTAGCTATTTGGAAACATTTAGGGGAAAGAACCTGTCCTGTTTCAACATGACAATGCCCACCTGCACAAAAGTCATGCAGGTCTCTAAAGAACTGGTTTGCCCAGTTTGGTGCAGAAGAACTTGACTGTTTCGCGCAGTGCCACGGCGTCAACCCCGTCACTGACTGTGAGCCAGGCCTTATCGCCCAACATCAGTGACCAACCTTACTAATGCTCTTGTGGCAGAATAAGAACAAATCGCTGCAGCTTTTCCAAAATAACTGAAGTAAAAAAATAAAGAAAAAAACCCCACATTTCATAGCATAATTTATCTTTGGATTAGAAGACCTGTCAGTCATTTTATGTTGGCCAATTCCATTCTTGTGTTTGGTGGTGGGACAACAGTTGTGTTTGCATTTGGATAATCGAGGTATCTTTTTTAAACTAGTAAAAGATGACAATAACACCTTTATGTATTATAGATGTCTTTTTGTCTGTTAGAATGATGTTGTCAGGCTACTTCTAGTATATCTATACAGTATATCCTTTTTATCTATACTGTGCAATCATCCTGTGCCATTTAATGTACTTATGTTAAACCATCCTTTGAATGTCCTGTTTGTATCCTGGCCAATCTCTCTGCAATTATCCATTTCACAAGGCATTTTTTTTTCTTGAGTGTTACGCTACACACCATATGCGTATTACAATATGTGCTACTATTCTGTCCAATTATCCATGTATCTGTACAAGTGAAAGGTACATATCTTTCTGTTTATATTGTCTTTGTACAGTATTCTAGCTTGCTGTTATATTTTTTACTCTTGAGCTGCTCCTTGTTGTGGGATCAGTACAACTTATCTTATCTTATCTTATCTTATCTTATCTTATCTTATCTTATCTTATTGTGCTGTCTTCTATACTTTCTAATTCAGTGGTCTCAAATAGGTGTCCAGGGATCTGTGAGAGATTTTCACATTCATTCATTTAAATCATGATATAAAACTTATTATTTAGACGTAGTAGTAGTAATAGTGCTACTTCTAATAGTATTAGTAGTAGTAGTAGTTGTTGCAGTAGTAATTGTAGTATTTATAAAGGTCTCCATTATTAATAACAAATAATATTTGAATTTTAAAATCTAAAATAGTTCCACCAGTCAAGCATGTGTCACCCATTAATGGTGGACAGTAGCTCTCTCTGTCACATTCAAGTCCAATGCTAGACCTTTCACTGCTCTTTTTATGTATTTTGTTATACACACTATATCCATTTTATGGTGTACACAAGGCTTATTTAAAATAATCAGAAATCTCCGATTTATTTTATTTTTGGCTGAGAAAATATTGAGAACTTGTGATCTGATTGCATTGTGTTCTAATTAATTTGTGTAATCACATAATCCACCTGTCTGTTATCTTAACACCGATGAGTTGTTATCATAATTTTGTGAATATTAATATTATTGTCAATCATACTCAGGTGTGGTATTACGCTGTCTGCGAATCAATAAATGTGACGTAATCGCGGGTGGGCGGGGTTTACGTTCAGGCACCATGGCTTCGGTTGGACCCGAGGTGAGTGTGTGAGCCCTATCTACCTCGCGCTTGTTTTACTTTCATCCTGTTTTACGGGCCTTGGAAAAAGTGTTTCGCCCCGGCAGCCAGAAACAACCCTTTAAACGGGTGAACTGTCGGTGTGGATGCGTGGTTTTGTCGTAAACTGCCCGCTGCCAGCCTGGAGTCTCTTGCTTTTGTGCTGGACCGGAGGGCAATTGAATGTGCAGGAAGATGCTGCACCCCGGAACCTGAATGATACGTCCTGGCGCGTTGTGGGCTCCCCTCCGGAGTGTGGTCATTCATGGTCCAGGTTCAAGTCACTGTCCTGCTTGTGTCCAGCTTTAGCGGTTCAGAATAAACTGTGGATACATATGCATGCGTTTTTAGCCAACACTATCCATGGTTTTAGCTATATTGTCTGTCACCGGCTTCCTGGTGGCTAGGTTGTAGCTGCACTGATGTTTAGCTAGCCGCTAGCAGCCGTGCTAGTTAGCAGACTGTGCACACTTTGTCAAATCCACACCAAAAACTGATTCTTGAGATTAACATCTTCTTTTAATGAGAGCGGCGAGTCTCTATGTAATGCGCGGCAATACGACTAAATGCTCTGCTGATATTGTTACGTTTCTTTATTATGTGAAGTCTGTTAGCTACATGATAATTGATGCAGTCAAATGAAGGCAACATTGGCGGTGCTCCCTACAACCTCCCGCTGTAAACAAACCGGGTTTGATGCTTTTTGCATGATGATTTTTTTCATATTAAGCTGTTAATAGGCATTATCCTCCTGGTACAGGCTTGTCTTTTGTTAGCTGTCTACAGTTATTGTCATGGCTTTCAGTCGGTGTGAACCAGTCCAGATTTGGCTGTAACAAGTTGCATTGTAGTCGTTTTAAGAAGGTTTCATCAATAAAGGTGGACCGATCGAGCCGATCGCTTGACTATAATAGCACTGAAGTGTACAAATGTATCAGACATTCAGTCTTTGTTTCTTTTTCTTTTTGTGACTGATAGGGTCCAGTGTTATTCGGCAGAGGTCGCTCGAACAGCGTTGAGATGATCTCTGCTCGGCAGAGTATCTGATGTGTTGCAAAGAAAGGTGTGGGGCACTAAGCTATGCAGCCACTTCCTTTGCACTCACAACTTTGTCTTGCCTGTTTGTGATAGGTTGACGCATGTGACACATATATACAATGGGTGCCCTTAAAGGGTCAGTTCACAGCTTGATTACAAAAAGCATATTTTTATCTTTAGTGGTAACTGGTGGAGGTGCACAGTAGGGATGTAAAAGAATATTGACTATTTTGACTTATTTGTGATATCATGTCGATTCTCAAAACACTGTATCATGATATTGTGATTCATGCAAAGACTCATGGCAACGGTTAATTTTGTGTAGTTTTTTAACTCAAAATTGCATACGTTGAGTGTTTTGTTCTTTATACAATGACAGTTTTCCTAAAATTGGATAATAAAATAGGTATATATCATCTAGTATCGCCATATATTGCAATATACTGAATTGCAAACCCTGTGTCGTGAGATACGTCATTTGTTTAAAATGTTTTATTATTCAAAGCATCAGTGCGAAATTCCTATGGCATGTATCTGTATCTGCTCAACCAACTAAATTATCTGCCTCCGTATATAGTATGTAGATAGACGACCAGAAGTGGGCATATGCAGGAAGTTAGGTTAAATCGTGCACATGTATTTTCTAACCTGATATTCATTAGCAAGGTAACTGTTGTGTTTACAATGGCAGGATCAAAATGATTTAATTTAGCTATATAATTAATTAAGAAATATTTTTCCACACTCTCATAGTGTGCTTTTCATGTTTCTCTTTCTTTTTCTTTTTTTTTTTTAGCTAAACTAAGTTTTCTGAACTGAGTGATGGCCACCACCACCTCCCCTTTAACTTGGGGATTGTGAAAAATCAGATGCTGACAAAAGGTTTTATAAATCAAAATATTCTGTTGTGCATTGTAAATAGAAACACTGCAGATATACAGGTATATAAAATACCCCTCAGTTCAATAATCTTGGTGCATGAAATAACTGAGGAAGGTAGATAAGACCATTTTTAGCTCTGCCCAGGTAATCTGGGAGCTGACTTTTTCTGAATAATAATGAGCAACTTTGGATAGATGAAATTTGTTTCCATCGCATTGTTTGTGCTTTCCTGAATAACCTGTTTGGATTTGGGTGCATACCTAGTATCTATCCATAGATTTGATTTAATTTGTTAATAATGCTGCCTCTTCCCTAAAACAATGGACTTGAATGTATTTTCATTGTACTCAAAGCACTGAAAAATTACATTTGAAAAACTTAACAGCAGCTTGTCTCTGCAGCAGGGCTGCACCAAATAGCTAGAACCTTTGTTCATAATTCTAATAACAATAGCATAACATTTGAAATATAAACCAACATTTTAATACCGTGCAGCTTTTTTGTTTTGTTTTTTGCATATCTATTCATTCTGGTTAAACTCGTTATTTCTGTACAGTTGCAGAGAAAGATTAGACTAAACTGCTATTAGATTAGATTAGAATTAGAGGCCATTGATGGCTGCTTAGCTTGGTTTCTGACATGTGTGATCCAAACATTTCCAGTAACTCTAGAGCGTGGTGAAGTCCAAAGGTCAAAATTTAGTGAAAAGAGATACATGTAGTTACTTCCAAAATTCGTAGCATGGTTTTATCTAACAAAATGGTCTGTGTCAATCCATATTTGTTGGCGTTTAGCCTTTCAAACACAACATTTCCACTGCTGTCAAAAGACAGTTTGCTCTCCCACTTGCCACACACAAAGGGAGGTACGAGCCTGTATTAACAAGGTGGTCTAGCAGCAGTTTAACAGCATCATAAATTCCATTTATGTTGACAAACTTGACGAGTTATTTTTATTTTAAAAAGTTGTTTGTTTGTTTGTTTTAAAAAAGGGCTTTAATCCAATAAGTCAGTTTATTCAAATTGAGGCTAGTCTTTGAGGATAGTTGAACTGTGTGTTAGCGATCGAGGTTGTGTTGTTAATTTCACTACTTGTAATGACAAAGAAAGAGGAAAACATTTTACTTCCTGTGTGAAGCCCTAGTTTCAGCAGACTTCATTTGCATTGTTCATACTGATAGCAGATGGCTACCCAGAGGCTGATAAGCAGGATATTAACAAGAAGTTGTTTCACAATAAAAGTTCAGTTCCAGGCTCAGCTGCGCCTACAACACTCCACTTTGCAGATGACGCAAATTAGCAAAGCAGTAATTATTATATTCAAGAAAAAAGGAATAGAGTTCAGCTTGAGGTAAGGTAGTATTGACTACAGGGTGCCAGCATAGCTTTAGATTACTTTGCACAGGTGTTTCCAATTTCCTGGTTTCCCGGTGTACAGTGTGTATGTATGGGTTTCATTGAGCATTCAGTTCATGTGTGCATTGAGACAGGAGACACAGCAGGAGAAGAGGCTTGGTTGAATGTCAAGCAGTGCTGTGGACTCCTGTAGTTGAAGTACATTTTTGAGGTGAAATGGCCGTGTGACACATACCATCCAGCTAATGTCATGTCTTCTCAGGTATCTCCCTAGAATTATATGAATATGATGGTGCTGCTACAAGGCTATGTGTAACAATCAAAAAAATTATCACAATTTTTTTGATAGTGCAAAAAATAGGTATTTAGAATACCATTCATTAAACAGAGCCCTACATCATCAGGTATAATTGATATGATGCAATTTGCTTGATTGCTGGAGTTGTGGAAGACAGTCAACTTGCATAAGAATTGTGATTCTTATGCTCAACAATTCTTAATCAATTCAGATTCCAAAATTGATCCTTGTATATCATTATTAAGGTTATAGTTTTACAGTGATATATTGACAACTGACTAACTGAGCTGAAAGGGCCCAGTCCAATGTACTACAGGCACCCACTAGATGAAGGCCTACCTGCCTTTAATAAAGACAATTGTTGCTACGCAACCTGCACGCTCTACACACCCTTATAAAATGTCCAGCCAAAACCGATAGGGCAAAGAAAACACAATCTAAAGAGTGTTTCATCTTAAATGACCTACATTGTGTTTGTGTCTGCCATTACTGTCATTGTGATCAGTCAGCTTAACTGCAAGTTATTGTTTCTTATGCACTTCAGTGGACTGAAAAGCATGAGTGAACTAGAACCGAACACTAAGTAGAAATCTCTGTCAGGTGTGTCTGGGGTCATATGGGTGGGGAAGTGGGATTACAGGCCAGACTGTGTCCAGTGTGTTATGATGAGAGTAGTGGAGAGACAAGAAGACATTGTGCAGATTATATTATCAAGGTGAAAGCAGAGTAGGCAGGCTATCTGGAGACAAACTTCAGACAGTGTCCAATATTGTAACACACCACACAAAATAAAACCCCTCCCTACATCCCTGACCCCTCCCAAACAAAGAAGAGTGGAATCTCACTCAGTTGTCTCACCCGGCTTCCTTTCAGTAAAAATGGCGAAGACAACAGAAATGGGGATTTTTTAAATCCGGTATCATGCGATTCTTTTGTGGATCATAACATATTGGGCATGGAATTCATCTACAGATACTCCTAATCAAGATGAGACCAAACTTTTCTATGGCTGTCAGTTTTTAAGCCATGTAAAAGGCCAATATGTCATTTTCTTCTTTAACTCCCCCAGTCGGGCAAATGGGTTAGAAATCTATTTGCCCAAAGTCAGTTTCAATTGCTCCTATTCAAATTGTTTTATTTGATAGCAGTTATCAAGTAACAACAAGGTGGACCTAGTAACTAATAACTATCTGCCTCATGTTTTGTACAAGCACCAGCAAGACCTCAAAGGAAGAGTTTCTTACCCTCTTACTTCCTCTTGGGCCCCCTCCTGTCTTTGCAGTCATTGATCGCCCCTTGCTGTGGTGAGGCGTTTTTTTTCTTTTTTTCATTGAAGCCATTTTCATATCAAGACATTTCCCCTTTTATTTTAGTTCAACCCTCAGGTAACATGGCCTTAAAAACACTCGTTTTGCCATTCTGTGCCTTAGGAGGTCCCTTGATTTCACTGCTGACACTATTAAAATGACCGATTATGACCCTATGGTATGTCCTGAAGCAGAATATCAAACCCCAAACTCTTAATGCTCTTATTTTCCTATTTGGTGCTGTTTTCATGAATGAACATTTCCTGATGTATGGGCCAGGAAGTGGGCCTTATATGATATTATTGAGGTGTTAATTATGCTTATTTTACGAGCCTCGTGCACATGGCACTCAATTGAGCACAGGTGGACATTTTACAGTTATTTGAAGTTAGGAGTGTTTGCTGAATCTGATGTGGCATGTTTGTACGAAGTAAGAGAAATTTAAGGTAAGAACACAAAAATGTTCTTCCATTAGACCCGTTGTGTTTAATTCTTTTTTAACACTTGGCTAATTGGGCAATTGAGTTGTTAGGTTTACTAGCCTGGTGTAGCATTTTACTTGCCCCAGGCACGTGAGCAGTCTTTGTTGTTGAGCCCTGTCAATGCAGCCATGAGAGGTAGCACAGAAAATATTAGGCTGATGGTCCTGTGGTATATGAGGTTTGCTGCAGACGGACACATGCACAAACACAATCAAATGCTTGATGTTCTCCAGATTTACGCCTGGTGGATATAATGCTATGGTATACAGTGCATCGCAGTCTCAAGTTGAGTAAAACGTGCAAAAACACTGGTATGATCTTTTGCCACGATGGAGTAAGTCTGTGTTAGAGATGTCCTGAGGTGATCCGGGCCTATATTAATGGATTGGCATGGGCTAACATAAACCAGATCAGATCCTTTTTTGATTGTACTCTGTTATTCCAAAATGAAACTTGGCTGTTGTGTGGTTGAAGTGCTCTCTGCAAGCTGGTGTCTGTCCTCAGCCAAAGATTATTTGTAAAGGGAAAACCTCTTCCCTGGAACATCACTGAACAATCCAGTTTTTGTTGGTGTTCACACAACTCCAACAGAGTGATAAGCCGTTCGCACCATATCAGTGATTTCAGGTTATCAGCTATGGTTTTAAACCAGGACCTTCAGTAGGCTATTTGGATCAACAAGCTTGTGAGAAATAAGGCGCCTCAGATTAAATAGGAAACAACTAAGTAAATTTATTAGAAAGGATTGCTATTGGCAGACACCCAAAAGGCGTGCCCATAACGAGTGGCTGCCAGTCGTTATCGGATGATATTCAGTAGAAACACACAATTGGGAAATGAGGATGAGTACTTTCCAGTTGCTGATAGTGAAAACCGAGTTGATGTCATTGCATGCTAAGTAACCTCAAGTAGCACTTCACCCCAAAATGATTTCTATATCAATTACTTACCTGGTGTTGCCTTGACTCTCTGAAGATTTTTTTGTTTACCTTGCATGGCAGTGCCTCCACGTGACTGTGGACTGAACCCAAACAAATCCAGACTTCCTGGAAGTTGATGGTGCTCCTGTGATTAAACTAGCTATACTATTTATCTATTCATATGCTCAGTATTTCCAAAACAATGACAAAGCAACATATTCCCGCAGGATGGCCGTTTCTCATGACTGCCCAAATAATTGTTTTATTGGACTTAGAAGCCAGCGTGCAGTGTGTCTGCAGCATGCAAGCAAGCAGCAGACTGAGAGTAATGGTACTGCTAGCAGAGCAGAGCAGTATGCTGTCAGTCTGGCAGTAAATGTACAGTTGAGGTTACAGTGTGTTGGCTAATAGTGTTGGGCAATGTTTACCAAATTGGAATATGACGACGTCCACAGTGAAACATCACGATGGATGATGATATTGTTGATTACTAAAAGGGTATTCATTTAGGCATCAAATGTCCGTAACTTAGTTGTGTTTAAAGAGAAAATAATAAATACAACATGGAGACATAGTACAATAACCAGCAGCAACAGCTTCTCTTAATTTTCTCTCCCACATGTCAAAAATGGAACTTAGGCAACAACTATATGGCCATTCTGAAGGGGCACACTACCTCAAATACAGATGGTTTGAAATCAGGATGTTACAATGGTAGAGGGCTCAGTGGTTGAGAACTGTCAGCCACCATGATGGATGATGGCATCGACCATGGTCCCAACCCTAATTATGGTAATGAGCTCAACCCCGCAGTACAGATCACATGACTAGTTTGACTGGCGGTAATGTGGTGCTCGTCAGTTGCACGATTAGGGATGCACCGATGGACCAGCCAGAGACAGTATGACCGGCCCAGCACGGTGACCGACTTGTCAATGTCACATATCCAATTTTGCACTGCATGATGGTCACATCTTGCACACAGCAACACAGAAAAAATGTCACAGCCACAACATTGCGGGTCACAGCCACTCAGACACATGCTTGCATGAAGTCGGCATTATCGCCAGATTCAAAGAACAGGATAAAGAGAAGACAGTCTACAATGAGACGGAGCAGCTGATGGTGTTGCCGAACAACTGTAAACTTTCTACCTCTTCAGAGACAGACTACTGTTCACAGTTTGACAGTCAAAATCTCCCCTTTTGTTCTGGCTGAAGAACAAACAACGTGTGTTGGTGCGTCGTTGGTGTTTATTCGTTTAACTTCTTCTTTTGTTTTTCTCACCGCAAAGTGCAGCAAACTGTTGAACCACGTCTGTCTACGGTTTGTTTACATCTGCTTCCACAAGATCACATGAACTGTAAACATGTTTCCCACGAGATCATGCTCCCCTCTGCTACATAATGTTAATATAATAATATACAATAAGAGTTTAAAAAAAAAAGGCTGCACAATTAATCAAATTTTAATCATGATCACGGCTGCCACGATTAAATGAACATGATCGTTGGCGATATTAACATTTAAAATGCGGGCTCTGCTGCATATCAAATCAAGCTCTTTCTCAACCAGTAGTCAGCCAACCACCAGGGGGCGAACAAAAGGTTTGGGCTTCATTAAAGCTGCAGTAAGTAGAAAGCTTGAAAACTGTTCATTTTCTGTGTCCTCAGCCCCTCCCACTAGATGAGCAGCACGCGCTTCATGAGGGCAAGCAACAGTTAACGGAGGCTCTCGTGAGCGAGCACAGACCGACAGACATCAACTGTGTGTAATAAAACAGACACCTGACAGTAAAAAACACAGACAGTGGAGAGAAACTACATGTAAAAACATGAAGATTCAGTGAGAAAATATAAAAGTACTGAGAGCTGAACATAAAGAGACTTTTAAAAATGTCTTTCTCTCTGCTCTCCTACAAACACGACCTCAGTATCACAACACCCGCTTGTTAGAGGGGGACAGACAGGAGGCTCGGGGCCGCGGTCAGCGCCACATGACTGTAGCGAGGTGAGTCCGGCTCGCGGTTCATGTCGGATGCGGCTCTCCGCGATATAAGCTGTCATGAAAATGCAACTTAGCGGCAACACGGTTTGACTCGCGCTGCCAAAAATGTCAGTACAAAAGCACGGTGTCATTTACTCACCCTGTAAACGGCGCGGTGGATTCCTCCATGATGCTGCTGCATACAGGTTTACAAGCAAACATGAAGATAAATCCACTTTTGCCTAACTAACAAGCAAGCGCAGTGTGTCGATCTTGTTAGTGAGGAGAACCCGCTGGACTGGTGGAGGGAACATCAGCGACTGTACTCGCGACTGTCAAAGCTGGCAAAAATTGTATTTTATTATTTATGATTTATTTTTATTTTAAGTTTAATTTTGAACTGAAAGAATTGCTTATGTATTGTTTATTTAAAATAGAAGGTGCAATAAAAATGTTTTCCCTAATATATAATAATCGTGATTTCAATATTGATCAAAAATAATCGTGATTAACATTTTGGCCATAATCGTGCAGCCCTAGTATTGTGTCAATTATAGTTCTTAGAAAGACTGAAAATCAGAATCGGCCAAGAAAATTGTAATCGGTGCATCTCTAGTCACATGCCCAGATATAGATGCCAGCTCCCATAACAAAACACGATCCGCATCGGCCACGTATGGGTCGATATAGCTCATAGATGATGCAATCGGGATCAGCGGCAGGAAAATGTGATCGGGGCATCTCAGTGTCGGTCCATCCAATAGTTGACACACTTCACTTTAAACCAAATATGTCAAACTCATGGTGGTGCTAGAGGAAGAGTCAGGGGATCACCAAAATCAGTTGGCTTCATCTTCTGGGGACCATGAATTTCTTTAGCAAAATGTCATGGCAGTGCATCCAGTAGCCTAGTTGTTATTTCAGGCTGAACCAAAGTGCTCCATAGAGCCACGCTGCGACCATGGCCAAACAACTCCACAGCAGGGCTGTTGATAAGACTACAGAGAAGGCCTTGTTATAGTCTGTCATCTGCTTGGCTTCATTATTGTGGCCTTGTTGCCATTAAGTAAGACTTCTGATCTGTCTCTTCATCGTGTGTAATTTGAATAATCGCAATGCACATCAGCTTTAGAGACTAACTTTGAATCCTGTTTGTAGCTCATATGTGCACAAACATTTGTTATGCTGTAGTTAAAATGGGTTTCACATTACAGTAATGCCCCAGGTATTCTTGTATACAGGGTGAGGCTTTGTCATTGTCAGTCAGTGGGTGGCCTGTTTTTGTCTTGTGGGTGTTCCATAGCTCATAGGTAACAGTTCTGTAGCCTAAATATGTCTTAACGTACCACCTCGCTTTCCACCTATCTCGTGTACAGTATCTGTATGACTTTCTGTATCCTTACTTTCTTGCAACTCTGTCACAATTGGAGAGGAGAACTTTATTATCTACTTTGTTTTTGCCTTGAGTCTTGAAAGTTAATAAACCTTTGATAAAAAATGTCATTGCTCAGCTGTGAAACAGGAGAAGCAGCCAGTATCTCTACATCTACATTCCTACGTGTCTGAGACGGTCCCTCAGGAGAAAATACATACTTTGCAAAGCGACAGCCCTCTACTATTTGCTGATTATCAGTTATTTGTTTATCATTAAGCAAAAAAAGCCAGACATTCACTAGTGCCAGCACTTCAAATGTGAGAATGTGGTGCTTTTTCTCTCATTTGTTTTTTAATGTGGGACGAACAAAACAAATGATTATTATTCTTATTAGGTGTAATCTTGAATGTAGTTGGTATTGTATGTTTGTATTCACTCAGTTTTTTTCTGAGCACAACAGAACACTTGTGTTTATCTGTTCTGTTCCTTTTGTGGTTGCTTTTGGAACTTGTCCTCGTCAACGGCAGCTCAGTCTGTTACCTCATCTGTGATTTAATATCTGTTGCATGGCCTGGCAGCGTTGCATTTTGCTGTCTTCACCGGCCTGAGGCTAAGTAGAGACAAAGGATTCTCCTGTTGAGAGGATCGAATGTGGCCTGATGTCCACGATTGAAAACGTTTGGCTCCCCAGGCTCCTCACATCCGGTTTGTTTCAGGGCTTTTACTCTTTTACCTACCATTTTTTCCCCCTCCTTCTGTTGGAGCTCTTAAAGTGTCTGCGCAAACACACCGGCTATGAAGCCCTTTTCTCTCAGCAACAACAAAAAATGAGTGGTAATCATCATAAAAGGAAGTAGCAGTAGTAGAATAAGAACATGGAGACAATATTAAAAGAAAATCAGTGAGTGATTCTGGCTAAAGTGTGTGATAAAAACCATAGCAGGGTATGTGTCTAGCAGGTTATTTAAATGTCTTATTGTGTATACAGTATTAGTAAGGCAAGTCTGTTTCAGTGGATGTCTTCAGTGGCAATGAGGTCTTCCAGTTTAAAGACATGGAGTGGTGTTACAGTTTGAACTGACTGAGCATGCTCTGTGGAGACCCTCTGAAGAGGAGGACCGACAGAGGGAGCCACCAGGTCACATGACCGACGAGGTGAATGTGCATGCGGGGAAAGAAAAGGAAAAGAGGAACAATCTGTTCGACACATTCTCGCTCTCTCTCTCCCTCTCTCCGTCCTCCCTCTTCCCTCTCTCTCTCTCTCACACACACACACACTCTCTCCCTCACACACACTCCCTCTCTGTCGCCTTCTTCTCCTCAATGGAGGCCATGAGAAGAAAGCAGGTATGATGCTTCCTGGAGGCACACAAGGGAAAAGACATGTTAGCTTTATACTCTTCACCCTTGGTTGGAACGGTCTGAGGAGATGCACAGTCTTGCCTCTCAGCTCCTTTTAGCCAGAGTAAAGTTACAATCAGTGGGTTTGAGCTCTTTGCTGTCTTCTCGATGAGATGGTTTCTCACTTTGTAAGATGCTGCTTCTCGAGACAGTTGCAGCTGCTTTATCAGCAACTGATGTTTCCTGAAATCGAGGACTTAATCTCGGGGAGCAATGTTTTTTTTGTTTTTTGTTTTCTGGTAGGAGTGCTGCTTTATCAAAGACAGATTTGATTGTGTCGTGTTGGACCCTGTTGTTGGAGAGAGCTCCTCATGGATTAGCTAAACAGCTACATGTAGAGCACAGCATGGAAAATATGATGTGACTCGATACATGAAGATGCAGGTCTGACCTCCTCAAGATCTGGAAACTAGCCTAAAGAGTAGTTGTTTTTCAGATCCAACCTTCTTTTGTTACACCTTTTGCTTTTATCCCTCCTGTATATACTGTATCCCCCACGGTCAGTGTTTAATGAGTTCCCTGGGGACTGGATGTATGTGCAGTCTAGGTTATGTGATCAGGAATCCACTGGAACATAAGGCTGCAGTGACTGCTTATCAATCCAAAAGGCTGTGGTGTGAGCTTCACCTGCAGGATTTGATTTTCTGAGCAGTTTTCTGGCTGAGGGTCAGACCTTTCATGTCTTGATTAGTCAGTTTGTGCAAAGTTAACTGGGCAGATAAATTATTGGCCCATTCTTGTAGTTAATTTTAGATTTTGTGCAAAGTATGAAGTGCTTTTCCTTTTGGAAAGTCATAGTCAGATGCCAGGACTCCGATGCAGACTGGGGTTGTTGGGATTGCATGGTCAGCGTGTCAGAGCTGCAACGATTAGTCGATTAATCTATTAATTGTCAGCTATTAAGTCAATCCACAACTATTTTTATGATTGATTGTTTTTATTTATTTTTTCTTTTAAGAAAAACTGTCCAAATTCTCTGCTTTCATCTAGTCAAATGTGAATATTTTTTTGTTTTCTTTAGTACTCTATGACAGTAAACTTAATTTTTGGGGGTTGTAAACAAAACAAGACATTTGAGGACATGAACATTTCTGACATTCTATGGAACAAAGCAAGTCATTAATTACTCGATAAATTGATTAACAGATTAATCGATAATGAAAATAATGGTTAGTTGCAGCCCCACTGTCAGATCATTAAGCCGCAGGGAAAGCCTCATGTTTGAGAACATGCAAATCCAAGAATTTTTAAATTTTTCTCGGCCACGTTTTCTATTAATCTTCTTTGCAAGATGATTAATTAGATTGCTTTTTTTCTTGTGAAATACTGTACAGTCTCACCTCCTCAGACCTTTAAAAGACTATTCAGTCGAATCAATCTGAGGAGAAAATCACTCATCGGTCGAACCACTCACAGCAGGACGAGTGGATGCTGCCTCATTTAAAGGAATCATATGACAACAATGGGGAAATCACTGCCTTAGAAGGCCTGAAAGGCAACTCACTCAATCACTGTTCTCTCTGTTTTATCTCATACGGGTGTCGGCACCTTGTGCTTGTCATTGGCCGCGGAAACAGCTGATTGTGTAATGTGATTGCGCTTTATGTTTAAGTAGGTCTTATTTTCAGGCCTCTTGAAGTAGATTTTAAGATGGGTCACATCAGTGCGAACATCCAGGCCTTGTCACACACCAGGTTCACGTTATGTTGTAGGGGCAGTGAATGATGATGCATTAGAGTATTTCACAGCAATAGAGGTTGCAGATATAATCTATTAAGAGCTTATTTCTAATAATTACTAAGCTTATTTGCTGTTTCAAAAAAAGGTCCAATCTGGATCATAAACTCTGAACCACTAGAATCTTATTTCTGCAAAAATGTCTGGTGTATTCTAACATCTATCCATTTTTTAAATGTGCTTTTTAAGGTTCCTGATCGCCTTTCAGGGCCTTGGCTTCACATTTGGAGCTTCTTATAGCAGCACCCATATCCCTATCCACGAGTCTCCAGACCTCTACGTTCTCCATCTAGTGGAAAAGCGCTGCAATGGCCACGTTGTGTCAGTAAACAATCTGGTTGCGAAATGGCGGAGATCTGCAGACAGCCTTCTGTGCCTCCCTTCCCCCCCTTCTCCTTTCAGTATCCAGTCTGGTCGTTCCACTTTCCACCAGTAGGGGGAGAAATGAGGCTGGTGTTTTTGTTACTGGATTTCCTCAATCCATGAAAAAAAGAAGGGAACTGAAGGAGTCTTCTTCTGTTCACCCTCACATGTGCTCCCTAGATTCCTTGAGAACATACACAGCAGAGGATTGTCCCAGACTAGATGTTCTTTGGGAAACACCCTCAATCTTTGTGCTCTCAGCCCGGCTCTTTGGCCTGACCTTGTTTGCTGTTTGACAAGGTGCATGTTCGTGTTCGGCTCAGGGACTCAGGAGCACGTGTTTGGAGAATGATTTGGGAGATCTGTCCTGATGGCGTGTTTAGTTGGGGACTTCAGGTCGTGTGCAGGTTTCAGGACACGCGCTGTCTGTTAAATCTGAGGGTTCCACTGTCTCTGTGGTCTCTGCCTCTTGCAGGTCTTTTGATTGGGTTAGTTTGGAGAAAAGGTGAGATTCAGTGCCTGCTTTTGATCCTGGCCCCAGTCAACACATCTGTCTGTGTACCTACCACAATTCTGCTTGGTGTGGGCCTCGCATAAGGCCACGAGGGGTGTAAATCTCACTGTTCAGTCCTACGTATGCTGCTCTTCACTGACAAACTGACCCAGGACCTCTTCCCTTTGACATTTGATCTAAAATGTCCCCCATATGTGAAGAGTGTCATATTTTTCTCTTGGGCCTCTGATTTCCACCAGGCCCATTTTCCCAGAGTGAGCATGAGGTTGAAGAGACAGGTTTATGTTTTCTGGTGTTGCCTCTATGACTGCTTCCTCCTGTGAGATGTAAAGGCAGTCTGTGGGTGGTTGAGATTTCTTTTGAAGCTCCGGCAGTGCATCTACTGGTCGAGTATAGCACGGAAAGGGAGAAGAAAGACAATGAGAGTGCGTGAATGGGGGTTGCCCTTGTTCTCTCGGCATACTCTGTAGTCTTTGAAGACACGTTACTGAAAAGCAAAAAGTAAGAGGTTCTTACACAGCACAGAAGATGGATGTATCCAGATACTTGTGCTGGATTGGAGCTGGATTCTTTTTACACATCATAAATTTGTGAATTGTGTTGGTCATTTGACAGAAAATTAATTAAGAGAAATTTTGATAATGAAGCAAAAAAAAAATGCCACATATTCTGCTGCTTTTCTCAAATTTTATATTATTTATTATGAGATCATCAACAAATGATATAAAACGGGCAAAAGCAACAGAGAATGTTTGGTATTTTTGCTTGATAAATGATGTAAACAATTCATTGATTGAGAAAATTGTTGCTGATGAATTTTCTGTGCTGACATAAATTGAATATCTTTGGTCAGCTGCTCTGGGCTTTGGGAACTTGTCTTTAGGCATTTCAAACTGTTTTCAGATTAACTGATTAATTGTTGAAGTTATACTCAGATTAAATGACACTGAAATTGCAATAATTGTTAATTTGATCTCTCCTGTTTTTTTTTCAACAGCCTGCTGGTCTAGCCAAGGGCAGTGTGGATAAGGGTGCCTCCACAAAGAAAGAAGAACTCAATGCAGCAAGCAACAGAGAGGAGAAGCCAGGTATTGGTCAAGTTAAACTTTAATATATGAAAATCAGTTGTTTACATTGTAATTTGCATTAATTCTTTGTTTGTTTTCTTCCACAGATAGAGACAAAGAGCTAGCAGCCAGACTGGCCTCTTCCCCTGCAACGGAGGCAATGCTAAACGGCACAGAATGTGAAGACAAAAGGCACAAGAGCCCGACACACGGCTCTGCCACAGGCAGCAACAAGACTTTACTGTTAGTAAATGAAAATGGCATGTCGGACATGGAGCCGCCGCACGGTTCGGTTACTGGAAGCAACGGTTTCATTCTCACTAAGCAGCAGCAGGAAGGTGGCCCTGCAACAACGCCAGGTTTGGGACTGTCCCCTCACAGGACTAACTGGTTGCCTTCGGGCTCACCGACAGGGACACACACAGCCAAACCCCTCCCTGCCTCGGCATCTGGGTGTGCACAGAGTTCAGGTGCACTAAGGACTGACCCCAGCACAGGGACTATGTCGGGACGAGGGACGCCAGACACTAAAAATGGCACGGCAACACCACCTGCGCCAACTCCAGCACCTGTCATGATACACAGAGCGCGCAAGACCATGTCCAGACCTGCTGTCAGCCCGGCACAAAAGGTAAACTGTCAGAATCTGGTTCAATAACAGAAGCATGTTAGTGTTTTGTGACCCTTTCTGCCATTACTTTCTATGAGGCTGATTGAGACAGTTGAAATCATTATAACAAGATACTAAATACATCAAAATAATATCACCATACACTTAATGACAAAGTGTGAGGATACACTGACATTATGCCCATATGTGATAGTATAACGTCATTTCAAAACCATGGGCGGTAATTTGCTGCTCCAACGGCCTCCACCCTGCTGGAAGGACTTCCTATAAGATTTTGGAGCCTTGCTGCAGGGATTTGCTCCCATTACAGTATTAATGAAGTTCAAGACTGAGGTTCCGGCTTACATATGACATTCCAGTTCATCTCCAGTTGTGGGGTTGAGATCAGGACTGTGTGCAGGCCAGTCAAGTTCCTCCACTATGTGGACCTGGCTTTGTGCACACAGGTAATTGTTGAAAGAGGAGAGGGACAAACACTAACTGTTGCACAAAGTTGGAAGAACACTGTTTTAAAACACAAAAACATCTCTGCATCCTGTGGCATTAAGACTTCCCACAACCGGAACTAAAGGGCCAAAGCCATGAGAGCCCCATCAGAAGTACTCAGTGTGTCCACATACTTTTGGCCACATGGTGTTGCAAATGTATGCAAGATCAATTGTTTCTTAATGTGAACAGGGTTCCATTACAGCAGACAAAACTCTTTCAGCAATTTTATAACGGTTTGCTTGGAAGTAATAACTAGAATGTGGTGAAACAAAAACACGATATGGTGATATTATCAATACCTTTTAGCTGAAAGGTATTAAATTGTCGCTCGGCAATACTTTGTAGAGAAGGCGATGGCTCTGAGCTGTGCTTGTTTACCTTATTTATTAACTCACAAGTCAGTCTCTAAAGGCTTTGCTCAAAAGACACTGTGGATAATCTCCCAGCTTTTGTTGCAAAAACTGCGTGGAAACGAAAGTCTTCATTGCTAAACTAATCCAAACGCGTGAGGGCGGCCCTTCTTATTGGGAGGATGAGTTGCAGAAGTTGTGTTTACTATTGAGGAGACTGAGGGGTGAGCAGTGTTTCCTGTAAGGCGTGTCTTTGAAAAAATGTAAGTGACGTAGGTTTGTTAAGTAACTACCTTGCAATCGGAAATCCCCAGACAATGGGTAGGTGGGGGATATCTTTGATTGTCTGGTACTGTGACTAAAAGAAACGAATCAGGTTGTTGAGTATATTGAGAAAAAAACAAAAAATGTCCCACTAACAAATTACTTTTAAAGCTACTACAAGGAAGATTAATATTTAGTTTATTTTGGAGGCCTCTGTGGACAAAAGCAGTGCACCGGTGTAACCACAAATTATAACGTCAGAAATAAAATGATCTAAATGGAAATCTCCTCCTGCTTCTTTTTAAGTGGGAAACTGTAAACACAGGCTCGTTTCATCTGACTTCATAGTGAATCCGACCCTGTGGCAGACCCCTTAGGTCATACGGAGGCATCACTATTAAACTGAGACTGTTTCATACCCAGTTAAAAACTCCTTGTAGTAGCTTAAAGTAAATCAAACCAGGACCTCGCTTGGTAAGACCGTGAACATAAAAGCTTTTTGGTTCTTGTCACTTACAGCTTCTTAACAAGGAATTAAGAGAAGCAAAGAGTGCCAAAATGGAGAAAATGGAGACCCACGTTGCACCTGACGCTCAAAAATCCTCACAGCAGCCCTCCTCCACTCAGAACCATCTACCTCAGAGTCCACCGGATACGCCAGCTTCAGCACAAAAGGCTTCTTCGGCCTCGCCAGCACCTCCTCCACCTGCGGCTCCTCCGGCTCCTCCGGCTCCTGCAGCTTCTCCTGTACCTGCAACACATGCGGATCCCCCGGCTCCCCCAACTCCTGCAGCACCAGTGGCTTCTGCAGCACCTGCAGCTCCCGCAGCTCCTCCAGCTCCTCTGACTCCTTCAGCTCCTTCAGCTCCGGCCAAACTCCATCTAGGTCCAGACAAATTTCAGTAACACAAGACAAAAACTGACCAGTTGTAGAAAAACTGTGCTTAGCCTTTGTTCTTTTTGGTTTCAGAGGAAAGTGATCAGAGCATCATCTCTGTTGAGAGTATTGCTGTAAATGTGTGTGTTGTTTTCTCGTGCTGTAGGCTCTTACTCAGGAGGGTTGTCATCCCGTAAGAAGAAGAGGAGGATGGGAACGTACAGTCTGGTTCCCAGGAAGAAAACCAAAGTGCTCAAGCAGAGAACTGTGCTGGAAATGTTTAAGGAACTACAACAGTCTGCCAAGAGTCCACAGGTCTATGTTCCTCACATTTATTAAAATGACCATGTTTGTCATTTTTGACTGTCTACCACCTTTCTATATTCAATATTGAGTCTCTGAGGTAACGTCTGATACTGTTCCTGAATGTCAGAAAAAGGTGTCACACATGGGGCTCAGTGTCATTTAAAACTTTTGGAGACTAGCGGAGGTATCAGACATTTGATACTCAAACCAAACCAATCCAGTCAGGACCAGACAGTCCAAACATAGAGAGAAATGATCAGATTCTAGTAGTAGGCAGCCATCCAGAAACTAAAATCAGGAACTATCTAGTCAGAGTAAACAAACCAGACAGTTGATGCCAGTTGATGGCATCTGGTTACTAGTTTTTGACACTCGATGCTGCAGACACATTTTGTATGTCTTGCATCTTATTTTTAGATTGGGGTTGTTCTGATGTTGCTGATACCACTATTACAATTGGGTCTTATACATCTTAAAATGCATCGATCCAATATTGTGTAATCTATTAGACCACTTCAGTTACTTTTTTTAGAAGGACCAGATTTGAAAAAAGTAAAGTGCCATTGTCTGGATATTTACTTTTGCCATGTCTGGCCTGTAAAGTGAGGAATTTAAATGAATGAAAAACAATGTACCTTTTTATGTTTTTCTCCACTTTATTTGTTTTCTCAATTGGAAAACATGCATAGGAAAAAAACAGTGTACCTTTGTAAGCCTAGATTAGAAGTAGCTTCTTGTTTTAATAACACAATGTTGCATTTAACATCTTTTTTTCATTCATTCATTCATGACCAGAGTCAGGTTGATGTTTTGGATGGATTTGCCAATTGAATAGTTTTGTTATTCATTCTCTCTGTATTTTGTCAAGTTTTAGAAAGTGTTTAACCAGCGCCAGGTTATGCAACGATGATAGCAATCATGTCACATATGTGCAGAATTAGTGGTATACAGCTGTTAAAAAAATAAACGGGTTGGAAAATTTGCATTAGAACATTTCAAGTTGAGATATTCATCTCAAGTCCTTTCTTGTCTTACAGACCAAAGAGGCAGCAAACATAAATGGGGAAAAGGTGGAAAATCCATCGGAGGAGGAAGAATCTGAGGAGGTGGAGTCTGAGGAAGAGGAGCGACAGCAGCCAGCAGGAGAATCTGTCACTGCTGTCCAGGAAGCGACATCTGGGGCCATCTCTCAGGTTTTTCTTCACATGTGATCTTTTCTGTTTAATGCAAACTGCTGAATGTAAAGGCCTCATGATGGCAGTGTTGTCGTTGTTGTTTAAAATATTTTTTGTGTGTGCAGAAAGTATACAGAGCTTTCAAATCTTTTAATAATTGTCAGGCAGCAACTGTCGTGTGGCCCTTTGGGAAAGAGCGGTGAATCAGTCAGTCATTAACTAATATCTGTGTTGACAAGATGGATTAATAACCAACATGTCAGGTACAAGCACTCAGTCAAATGACCTTAATTTCCCATGTGGGCTTGCTGTCAGCTGAAAAAGTTGCACGTTCTTGATACAGAATGACAGAGACAGCAGTTGAATTTCTTACTGTGTGACTCTGAAGTATCAGAGTGAAGCCTGTTGTGATGTCATGCGTTAAACGCAGGTGACAAAGTCTGTTTTGTGTTTGCGGTGGAGGTGGGAGACGAGCAGGAGTCTGAGGAGTCTGTAGAAGAAGAAGGAGAGGAGGAGGGCACAGAGTCTGACTTGGTAAGACCCATCTTCGTGTATGTTGTCTCCTCTTCCTCTTAAATCCTCGTCTTATTTTGAAATAATCTCTGTCTGTCTCAGAGCACAGAGTCCGGTCTGAAGAAGAAGTTGAAAAAGAAAACAAAAGCAGACAGCGCGTGGCTGAGGCCGTCCAGGAAGCGAAAGAGGAGGATAAAGGCCAAAGGTGATCCTGTCACACTCGCATCTGTCCAGAATCATGCACCTGCTCATATGTGGTCCATGTCAGGAGGAAACTGACCCTGTTGTTAGCTACATTTATTTATATGAAAACACGGACAGGATACTTTCACTGCAGGTTGCTCTAAACTTATGCTTGTGTTGGAAGAAATTAGAAGATGAAATTCTTTTTTTAAATTAGCATTCCAAACCATGTTCATATTTTCAGACTTTTAATCTGAAAATAAATTTCACTATATATGTTTAGCATCGTTTTAATTTTAAGATTTTGTCACAATAAGTTGTACACATACTCAACAGGCATCCTAACTTAATTCAAACAGTGTTTAATTAAGGCAGCCAACAACGTTTCCTGTAGTGTTGCTGCCATCAGCCCTGATATCTGTAGCTTTATATTGGTTTACTTTATTTAGAACTTCATTATATGAAGAAATGTCAGACTTAGCTGTGGCTCAGTTTTCCCAATGCCACATTTACAAAAGCTTCTTCAGCAGTTATTATGGCAGTGCCGCTCAAGGCTGCGTTTTCTATTTTCTTTCTTTTTGTCACTTGGTTGAATTTAATGGTAAATGGAGCATTTTCTTAAAGATCACTGTAATTCTGCTTAGAACCAGACACAGCGGATCAGCCTCAGGCTTCAGCTCATGCCCGGGCAGGCGATGGGAAGGAGTACACGCAGATCCCCTCACATCAGTCTGTTGACCTCAACAAACCCCAGGAGCCGGCGGCTCCCTCTCAGAACAAAGGTGAGCGAAGAAGAATCTTGTTATACTTGTTGATAATAATCCAAACCATGTGTTTTTAGCCACTGTAGTCGCTGAAACCCCGTTTACACATACGCTGCAACTCTGCAATATCTAGAAACTACCCGGAGAAGCTGTATGTGTGAACGGATGATGAGCGGGCATGTTGATGACACACTGCGATGTGCAGTCCAGTATTTTTGAGCTCACTGTTTAATGCCTCTCTTCATCATCTGTGACGTGAAGATATCAGTCAAAAAGGTACTGCACCTCAATGCTTCTCTCCTACCATTTAGCAACCATTCTTGGGCATGACATGCTTTCACCATCCTGGGAAAAAATAATCGCTGCTGATTTGGCACACTGCAGTCAGCTGACTCAGTCAGTCTATCATCTTTCTAAGCATCACAGTTTGTTAGTTTTGAGACTCTGAATTGATATCCGTGCAAAAACCATCATCACTTTGGATGGGTCCTCCTCCTCCTCCTTGCTCTGCAGGCACCATCCCTCCCCTAAACCGTAGGAATTATTTCTAACCTGTGAACATGTCTGACACGGACAGTCTCCTAATGCGTGCTGCATGTCTGAAAGGGCACATTTGTATGGTGTCCGGACGTTATCATATGTGAAAACAGCTTTAATTTGTGCATTACCTTTAGATTCTCTTCTTAATTTCACAACACCAGAACAATTTAAACCACTGGACAAGTCAAATATCTGAAATCAGGCAGGAATCATTGCATCTTTTCAATCATTCTGATGGCAATTGTTTTCATGTGTGGCAAAATGAAATAATACTGATGAAAGCTGAGCCAGATCATGTTATAGGTCGTGGGTGTGCCTGTGTGTGTAGCAACCAAACGGAACTGGTGCTTGTCCACAGCTAATCCTTTATACTAATAGTTTCATCAGTCTAATCTGTTTTTTGCACGCTTATGACTGTATGCTCAACGACCTCCCGTGGTTGCGGTGATTCACAATTTTTGGAAAACCTTAAAAAACCTGTTTTATTAACTTGTCTGTTTTACACCAACTGGTGACTCCTCACTCCTCTGAACCGGCTGGACTGTCAACTGTTGCATACAGTCAAATATGCCAAAAAATATTTTTTTAAAGGGAAAATATTAGCGCATTATATAGCATATTGCATGTTAGGAAACTCCGGCCATATTTCAGTGTCTGGTACATCAGACAGATCATTGTGGATTCTAACTAACTTTTCTTCTTCAGGATCTTTGTTGCTTTTCTCCTGATATCACAGCAGTACTTACAGAGCAGCAGGCTATGTTTTTATGTAAGGCAGAAGGGCAGAATATCAAACTTCAATACTTGTGTGGTACAAACCAAAATGTGTTTAAAGCACCAAGTATGGGGAATTGTCACTGTTTGTGTTTAGACACTATTTAGGACAAAAGAAGTTTTTAAAAAAAAGCAGCTTTGTAGTAAAACATGTTTATCCCACAAAAGAAGGGAAAAAAGAATTGTTTTGGTATCTGTACAAGAAAATCTGGTATCATACTAGCACTAGCATCAAAAAATGAAAAACACTGGCCAGTGTCTGTCTACCTGTCCTTAGTTTTGAAGGACAAGTATCAACAAGTGACATCGCTGTATATCTTCTGAAGAGGTCATTGCCACATTTCCCAGCCAACCTATGATATGGGCCAGTTCTGCTGATTTAACTGAAACAAATTTGAACTGATATTGGGGTAAATAAATCAGACTTTGTCTCTTTTGCAGTCACTTCAGGGTTAGCCATCGAGGAGGCTCAGGAGCTTCCGCTCTGCAGCTGCCGCATGGAGACTCCCAAGAGTCGAGAGATTCTCATCCTGGCAGACAGGAAGTGCATGGCCACGGAGAGCGTCGACGGACAGCTGACCCGCTGCCAGGGTGCCATACTGAAACATGAAATGATGCGTCCCTCCAACTCTGTTCAGCTGCTGGTTCTCTGCGAGGACCACCGCAACGGCATGGTGAAGCACCAGTGCTGCCCCGGCTGTGGCTTCTTCTGCAGGGCCGTGAGTAAACAGTCAAACAGAAATACTGTGGATTTTGCCCAAAACTGCACAAGATTAGCATAAGGTGGGCACGTCTATAAAAGGGGAGACTCTTGAGTACCCATGGAACCCATTTTCATTCAGATATCTTGAGGTCAGAGGTCAATAGAGCCCTTTGAAATTGACAGTGCCAGTTTTTTACCTTGCCAAAATTAAGCTTAATTTCGGAGCATTATTTACCCCCCATCCTGACAAGCTAGCATGACATTGGTGATGCCAGTGGATGCCCAATATCATCTTGTTTCATGTGATACCAGTATCTTCTCTCTAGCTTTAAAACTACACTGCAAACTCTGAAAGAGCGTAATGTTGGCCAAGGCCGTGGGCGTCCCAGTGTAGTTGAAGAGCCTCATTAAAAAAAAAATTTGATGATAAAATTAATCATTAATTTCAGCCATGAACTGAAAAGAAATCAGACTATTGCAGCGCTTCTAAATGCGTTTTCTGAATTCATGCCTTACCCTGAGTTTTCCCTGGACTTGTTGTTTTTCGTCGTTCAGGGGACCTTCATGGAGTGCCAACCAGACGTCAACATCTCTCACCGTTTCCATCGTGCTTGTGCCTCAATGCTGAAAGGTCAAAGCTTCTGCCCCCACTGCGGTGAGGAGGCCAGCAAGGCCAAGGAGGTCACCATCGCCAAGGCCGACACCACCTCCACCGTGCCCCCCGCTCTCGCACACGGACCTGCCACTCCCGGGGTCCCTGAGGGCCGAGCGGACACCACCACTGGCAGGTAATCTACCGACTGTGGGGTTACAATAGACGGCACGTTACCTCATCAAAGGGTGTATCATGTTTATCTCGGTAGCCTACTGCTGAAGATGGAAGAAAAATTAACATTTTTAGACATTTTTTTTTCTTTTTAAAGGAGCTGTCTGTGTTTAAAACCATGAAATAATGATCCCCAAAGAAAAATAATTCCCACACTGCAAAACTAAAATCTTTTTTCTCCTTTTGTTATCCAGCTCTTCTCGTCTGGCGGTCGGGGCTGAAGTCACCGGCAGGGCCGACAGCTCAGTTCGTTCTGCACACCTCGACACCTCTGCTGTTCCCGGGTCGTCCAGGACCACAGCGCTGCAGGCCGGGACGGGAACAACGGAGCCACCTACAGTCCATCACGGACCATCTAGAGAGACTCTGGAGAGCATCCTGGTAGCTCTCGACACAGAGAAGTAAGTTCAGAGTGTCATCTTCATTTATCTGAATGACCAAAAAACTTTTAGACAAACTTGATCAACAGTTACATTTTTTTTTCTTTCGTGTGTGTTTTGATCAGGCCCAAGAAGCTGCGTTTTCACCCCAAACAACTTTACCTCTCAGCCAAACAGGGAGAGCTCAAGAAGGTCTTGCTCATGTTGGGTATGTTAGCCTCTTCTGTGCCTCATCTGTCCTGTTATTGAGAAAAAATTCGGCTCTCAATTATCATCTTGCTTTTCCTGTGTGTGTATATATATGCATCTAACTTTTTAAATCATTTTACCTCCCAGTGGACGGTATCGACCCAAACTTTAAGATGGAATCTCAGAACAAACGCACACCACTCCACGCTGCAGCAGAGGGAGGATTCAAAGACATCTGCCACATGCTCGTACAAGTAAGACTCTTCTACTGACCATCTTTCAGTCCTGGCCTGGTCCTGGTAACTCCTGTGTAGGGTCAGACGATATGACGGTGTACGCCATGTGACAATGGAAATGTGTCCATCAGTAGAGTTTCGACAGTGCCCCTTCCACTATGGGAGATATTCTCCTGCGATCTATTGAGGATCATTTTCATTTGGCTTTTCATTTTTAATTGGGAGTAATGTTATAATCTTGGCCTTTTAAGCTTTAATCATTGGTTTTTACTTGGGTTTCTCATTCTAAATACTTGAGTGCTATATTAATAAATCTGAGCTGAGTTAGTGGCGGTGATGCACCGCTAAGCTGGTTTGCAAACCGCCACAGAAGACAAGAGGGACAAGAAAACACGAAGGAGGATAATGAAAGTGTAAATACAGAGCTTTGGGGCATCTTAACCAGGCTGGAATTTATTTGCACCTGATAACCTTAAACTTTTAACACTTGTAACACTTCTCATTTGAAACCTTAAATCTTCTATTTTGAAGGAATGTTTTGTTTTTAACTCAGTTGTTGTTTCATGTGAAACAAAGAAAAGAACAGATTAATCAAATGTGATGAAGTACAGTATGTTATGGTTATTCAAAATTTTCTTTATTGAATTGATGGAAAAATACTGTATTGTGATAGTTATCGTGACATAAGATTACATATACTGTGATTTTGGCAATACTGTTCACCCCTGCTCCTGTGGTAATGAATACAGTTGCTTTAGATCTTTAATTTCATGTTTAAAAAAAATTTAAAAAACTATTACTTTGAAAAGTTCTTTAATGACAGAATTTGACATCAGCCCTCCAATGTTTGCTTCTCCAGGCCGGTGCAAACTTGGACATGTGTGACGAAGATCAGCGAACGCCACTGATGGAGGCCTGTGAGAACAACCACATGGAGACGGTCCTGTACCTGCTGAGAGCTGGAGCCAGCGCCACGCACAAGGTAAACCTGCACCTGGTTTCTCTAGTGTATCGCAGGCCTTTTGTCAGATGGCTGCAAGTGAGTGAAATCATTAGCTGTCATAGAGAAGAAAGCGAAACTGAAAAAAAAAAAAAAAATTCTTCAGAGTGTTTATAAACTGTGTTTATATTTGGAAGTTTAGCTTGAGACATGAGAAACTGTCAATAATTAGACTCTGTGCTGCTCTCAGGATGTTGAAGGGTTCACGTGTCTCCACCTAGCGGCAAAGTCTGGCCATTACAAAATTGTCGAGCACCTTCTGTCCACAGGATTGATCAACATAAACTGTCAGGTCGGTACACTTTCACATTGTCCTTTCAGTGTTTTGATCTTCTCAATGATTTCAGGGCTAAAGACATTTCACTACAAGGTTTTCACATTAGTTATTGTGTGTTTGAGTGTTTGTTTGTTTTTTTTGTCATGTAGTTTTGTACCAGTCATGATTCAGCAGCGTTTGATGCTGCTGTCCAATCACTTTCTCCTCCACCTGATCACATGACACACAGGTCTGACTGATTTGCATTAAGATAGTTGAGAATGTACAGCTGATTGTTAATAATGACCCTGCACAGTTCAGAAATAACTTCTGTCAGGCTCACCACAGCTGATTGAATTTAAAATGTTCAGTCAAGTCCTGATTTATCTGTCAAGGCTTGATGAGCTAAAATAGTGACTTAATTATTTAACTATTAAAATGACTGACAAAAATGATACATGCAACATTTTGGGAAGAAAACTTATTTGGTTGATACCACTCTTGTGTGTTAAAGGGATAGTTCACCCAAAAATGAAAATTCAGCCACTATCTACTCACCCTCATGCTGATTGGGGGTCGGGTTCGGTTTTTTAGTCCACAAAACACTGCTGGAGTTGCAAAATCTCTCAAACAATGGAAGTGAATGGTGAACAGTTTTCAAATGTAAAAACAACAGAATAAAAACATAAAATGCCTCCATACTGCTCGTCTGGTCTAATCCAAGTCTCCTAAATCCCCAACATGCCAAACTGACTAAACAAAAATGTCATTTACATGTTTTTAGCCTCAATCTTCACTGTAGATCCTGAGCTTGGAGCCACGTTCACATGTACATGCACACGCACACTGTCTGAACTGGGTGTGTGTGGTGTGACGATGTGCATGGCACAACATGTCCTGCCTTTAGGAGGCTTGGATTATGCCAGACGAGCAGTATGGAGGCATTTTATCGTTTCTTTACAGATGTTTTTATGTTTGAAAACTGGTCACATTCACTTAGACTGGAGATTCTGCAGCACTGTTTTCCTGTGAAACTCCAGCAGTGCTTTGCGAAATGACAAAATAAACCCTACCCTCAGTCAGCATGAGGGTGAATGGATAATGACTGAATTTTCATTTTTGTGTGAACTATCCCTTTAAGTATGGGTGCTACAGCTTGAAGTTGATTAGCTTAGTTTAGTTTTATTTTCACAATTTAAAATACACAAAAAAAGGTCAAAGAAGACAAATAATATACAGTGCAGAGAGAAGCAAAAAATCCTGAGGGCTTATTTTAAGCATCCACCTAAATAAAAAAATTCATGAAGTTATGAAGACCTCAGAAATACAGAAAAATACATAAATCATATACATCTTAGCATATAGACTGGAAGCAAAGGCAAACAGTTAGCCTGGCTCTATTTAAAAGTAACAAACTCTGCTTACTAATGCATCTGAAGCTCACTCATTAACACATTATATGTTTGTTTGTTTAATCTGTACACAAACAAATGTAAAAACTTGAAGTTTTACTCAGAGGTTTGTGCTCAAACTGTGTCTTTGCTGGGTGCAGGGATTTTTAGTGAGCTTTAGACGCGCTTGTAGGCGGAGCCATGCTGGCTTCCAGTCTTAACGATAAGCTAAGCTGGTTGATGATCAGGTTGATGGCGATAGCTTCATATCTAACTCATAAAACACTCATCAAAACCGTCTTGGTTTGTCTCTCCACTCTGTAAGCTAAACTGAGCTAAGCTAACAGGCAGCTTGTGATAGCTTACTGATGTTAGAGTGGTATCGCTCGTCTCATCTCTTAACAAGGAAACTAATAAGCATAATTCCTAAAATCCTGAACTGTTCTTTAAAGTCTTGCACTGAAATAGCTTCAGTAAGTTGCTTAATACAGTAAGTCCAACCTAGTTTAAATATTTTACTGGATTATACTGGAGAGGTGATCTTAGGGCTGAGATCTGTTAAAATTAGTGTTCTGGGAAAAAAAAAAAAAAAGGTTAAAATCTTCATGAGGAGGCAAGTTCACATTTAGTCAACATTGTATAATTCAGATGTTCAGTTTACCATGCATCAGAACACCAGGCTCTGAGCACAGATGGAACAGATAAAAAGAAATTAATTTGATTGAAGAGCTGCTCTTTTTGAAGCACATAATAGCTTTTTAAAAATTGTACAATAAGCATTTAAATGTAAGCGTTCTGTATCATTTGGATGCGTCCTTCAGATGCACTTTGATGCTGGTAAATTAGATATAGACAGCCGTGGGACTTGTAAACTCGGAGGGAGAGGACTGCACTGCGTCTGATGTGTCTTTGTTTGAAATGTCTGACCTTGCTGCAAGAAGGTAGCCATTAGGACAGCTGTGATGTAACGGCAGTCTGTCCTCAGATGAGCGTTTGCACCAAGCGGCAAACAGTGCTGCTTCATTTTTGAATATAGTTGTCGTTTAGGATTGGAAAAAAGCTGTCTTCTTCTGTTAATGCTCTACGTGTCGTTCTTTTTATGATGTTTTTTCATGAGGTGAGTTTTTTTTTTTCCCCCCCAGGATGATGGAGGTTGGACAGCCATGATCTGGGCGACAGAGTACAAGCATGTGGACCAGGTGAAGCTGCTTCTGTCCAAAGGAGCTGACATCAGCATCAGGGACAAGGTTGGCTAAGGATTCTGTCCACTCTGTGTTTGACGTACTCAACAGAAGAATCAAATGTCATATAATTGTTGCTTTATGTTGTTTTGTAGGAGGAGAACATCTGCCTTCATTGGGCGGCGTTCTCAGGCAGCGTGGACATCGCCGAGCTGCTCCTGGACGCCAACTGCGATCTCCAGGCCGTCAACATCCACGGAGACTCCCCTCTACACATCGCTGCTCGGGAGAACCGTCTGGACTGTGTCACGTGAGTCACTGCCTCCAGGAAGAAAAAAAAAACCCTCTATTTTTGGAGAACATTAAAAATAACTGTCGTTAAAAACGAGGATTGACTCAAAAGCGCCATTTAAAAGTGGCTTGTTGCTGATGATCGGTTAAATGTGGTCTCCTCAGGCTTTTCCTGACTCGAGGAGCAGATGTGTTTCTGAAGAACCGCGAGGGAGAGACTCCTCCAGACTGCTGCAGCCACAACTCGAAGGCCTGGGCGGCCCTGCAGGCCAACAGGAGGGAGAGGAACAGCAGGCACGCCCGAGCAGAGCAGCAAAAAATTCTTCACAGGTTTGAAATTATACTGTGCCTGTTAAAAATAAGGGGCTTTGTTAAGGGTGAAAAATAAAATGCTATCCACAAAATCCAGCCTGAGTTACACAACTGTGAGTTAGAGGCTCATCAGATGGCAAAACACTGCACTTTTGACCCCATTTTTTTTTGCCAGAATCTCTGCATCAGATTTTCTTGGCTCTCAAACTCTTGAAGTTTGACAGCCCCTAACCAGAGTCTGCTCCGTTCACAGTGACATCGCTCTTGGGCAGGAGAGAGTTCCCATTCCCTGTGTCAACTCTGTCGACAGTGAGCCTTATCCAGACGACTACAAATACATCCCCGAAAACTGTGTCACCTCCCCTATGAACATCGACAGGAACATAACACACTTACAGGTGAGATGGAAACCATTGCTTTGTGAGAGAAGAAACAACGATTTTTTTTTTTTGCCCCTCTCTGCTCAGCGATGTTAAGTGACCAACATTTTTCTTTCTCTTCGTCCATGGCCAACAGTACTGTGTTTGTAAGGAAGATTGTTCGGCGAGTATCTGCATGTGTGGACAGCTCAGTCTGCGCTGCTGGTATGACAAGGTAAGGATGAGATGTCTACAACATCTGTCGACAGGCCACGTTGTCGTCTCTTAACAAGATATATCCAAAAGTATGTGGACACCTGAACAAAGTAAGATTTCACTGGAGCTACAGGGGCCTCAAACCATTAAGAACAATACAGCAGCACACAAAAGTATCTGAGCGTGGGCACATACCATGAGTGTTTAACAATATTAAAGACTAACTTTACTAACTAAAGGATCTCCGCTTTTTAAAAAAAAAAAGGTCTGTTTCACTGTAGCAATCTTATCCATAATGTTGTTAGACTCTGAAAATAACAATTGGAGCATGGATTCACCCGGAGAACAAGCTGCAGAGAGCAAGACTCGCTGCGATCATCTAAAGCGTGGTCATATTTTAGACAGAGATGCAACAGTTTGGCTCTCTTTAGTTCCACAAACTGGATGTGACTTCTCACAGCAGGACAGCTGCTCTACACTAGTGCTGGAAGTGAAGCACTAACTGCTCTCTCCTTCTGCAGCTGCAGCAGCATCGTCCTGTTCGCTTTCTGTCAGCACCCAAACATGATATATGATTATCAAAACATGGAACATGTGTCTGTTAGTAGAAATCACTTAAGATGGATTTTCTCAAAGTTTCTTCATCACCCTCGTGTTAAAAGTGATGTCTGCACTGCTGCTGTTAAGTTATAGTTAACAGTCATCTAATAGTGTTATTCTGCTGTTTTGTACTTGTGGTTCACTTTATCAGCCATGAATGAGACAGAAATGGGTAAAAACTAATGTTAAAGACTGTCTGTAATGCATTTCAGTTGGCAGAATAAGTTTTTATATGCATTTAAGATAGATTAATTGTTATATAATTGAATAATAACAAAATAATTGTTAGATTAATCAATAAATAAATTGATAGGTGCAGCCCTTATTTAGACCTAACTTAAGAAAACGGGTTGAAAAATACCAAAATTATCTTTTAAGTCATACTGTCTTGAAAACCACAAAGGTTATCCTATACATATGTCATTACCTTTATGTATTTTTGTCATGTTTAGGGCGGCCGTCTTCTACCTGAATTCTGCCATGAGGAGCCTCCTCTCATCTTTGAGTGTAACCATGCGTGCTCCTGTTGGAGGACCTGTAAGAACCGCGTAGTGCAAAATGGACTCAGGTATTCAAAATTCATCTCAATGTGTATACAAATAAAAACAACAACTGTATTTAACCATCTTCAGCAGAGCATTGCTGGGAAAAGAGAGCATCTGTATTCAGATAAAGGTTATGTGGTTCAAGACAAAAACAGAAATCACTTAACGGAAAGAGAGAATTGACATGAAAAGAAACCACTTTTCAAATGTCTTGTAACTACCTTGCATAAATAAGGCCGTATAAAACTGTAAGTTAAAGATGTTGTGCGTCTTCCAGGTCCAGGCTTCAGCTCTTCAGGACCAGTAAGAAGGGCTGGGGTGTCCGTGCACTAGAGGACGTACCACAAGGGACCTTTGTATGCGAGTAAGTTCAATTTATAACACAGTTTACATCAGCAGTATCTGTTTGTAGCCTCAAAAGACCACAATGCAATGCAGCTTAGCTTGTATCCGATCAGTCAGGGATTTTAGAAAAATCAATTTTATTTCTTAATCTATTTAGTCATCTGAGCACGACACAGAACAGGCACGTTGTGCCACTTTTCCCCCAATTTGATAAACCTGTTACTCTCACATACGCAGCTCCCGTATCTCCTGCCAGACGGTAGCTGCTCATACTGTGAGTGTAGAGACAAAGTGCTGTCGATGTCACTGAGGTGTTTCGCTGACGTGCCAGTCACTATACTGCTAATGTGCTGCGAGTGTTTTTGACAGACAACACCTTTGCGAGTCCTAAATATGAGGGAGAAAAAGCTAACACCAACCGTCGAAATTCTCTCAGTCCAGCTTCTTAAATGTGAATATTTTTTTGGTTTCTTTCCTCTTCTGACAGTCAACTGAATATCTTTGGGTTGTGGACAGAACAAGACATTTGATGATGTCATCTTGGGCTTTGGGAAACACTGATCGACATTTTTTCACCATTTTCTGACATTTTATAGACCAAACAACTATTAACTGATTTATTGAAAATATAATTGACCGATTCATCGACTATAAAAACAATCGTTAGTTGCAGCTGACAATATTTTGCACAATGTTCAATGTCTTTAAATTGAATCTGACCACACTAACTATTCATTGTTTATTCAGAAACCTGTATTCAGGTTTGGAATTAGTGGCTGTCCTTCGATTGTTTTTTTTGTTTTTTTTGTTTTTTGTTTTTTTTTACACTTCGCAAAGTCTTCTAAGGGCTTTTCACGCTGCATATTCTTAGCCCTGCGCTATCTTTAACCATGGGCTAAGAGTTAACCTTCGGCTAACTTGGCCCATTTTCACACACATTGTTAAGCCGTGTGCTTAAGCTTGTTAAGCACAGGGCCATATGATTCACATTTCTACTAGTCCTGGGTTACATGTCTGTTAGTGCACGAACTGGACATTTTTGAATCCGCCCTTTTAGCATGTTTTCACACTTTAGTCCTGCGTTTAGTGGATTTCCAGGGGATAACCCCACAAACTCAGGGCTAACTCTGCTCTGGAGCATGGCCAATAAGCCCTAGGCTAAAGTTAGGGTTAGCCCACTTTGGAACGGGCCAGGATTGTGGTGGTGTGAAAGCTCTCTTCGCTTGGGCCTAAGTGCAGTGTGAAAAGCCTTCTAGTGGGCCAGATTGGACCCTTTGGTGGGTGGGTTCTTGCTTGTGGGCTGTACATTTGACATCCCTGCTCTGATTTTTTTCAAATTGTCAATACATTCCATTAAAAGACCAAAACCACTAGAGTGTTTATCTGCCTCTCGGTGCTTGCAGAATTCTCGACCTTTCTCTACCTTAAAATCATCAAGTTATAAACAACTTCCTTTTGAACAAAGGCTCAGGTCTATGGCCCAGAAAAATAAGATATATCTGGCTTCAGCTACACGCACAACAATTAGTTGTTGATTTAATTTTTTTCATTGGATTTATAATGAGAAAAATACAGAGTTAAATTTAAGTCCATATTTTTTTAATGCATAATAAAAATACAAATTTCAAACATTAAATTTACCCTAAAAATATATATTTTCTCTTGTGGCAAACACATGTGAAGGATGTGTGTTTACTACTCTCTAGTGCTGACCTTGCTGTTGGTTTGTGCACTACTTTGTTTTGTGGACTCTTTTTGTTTGTTTGTGTGTGTGTTTGTGTAGCTGGTCTGTTGCCGGTCAAGTTATTACAGAGGAATAGACTTTTGTGTCATCTGTGTAAGGACCAATGTGGACGTGCTAATATTTCTCACTGTTGCTTGCTTGTTGAAAAGATTCTTGGAAGATGTACAACAGATCAGAATTATTAAGCTTGATTTAATAACTCGACGGCTTGATAATCTGAATTTCATAATAAAGCAAAGAAGTTAATACCAGTTAGTTTGGGATTATAAAATGTTTAAATTGAAATTGAGTCATCCACCTACTCGTGATCCTTCAGCGTTGAATAATGCATGTGTTATATATTTCATTAAAAGTAACCTTTTTGGGTGAAATAACTTTAAAAGAAAATAACATCACAGGTTTTGCAGCGGGGTTGTGAAATCTTTGAAGCTTGGTATCTCCGAACTGCAGTCTTCCCGAATAAAACCGTCTAATTCCACATGCATGAAATCTTGACATGTTGTAAACAGCATCAGCATTAAAATGTTTCAGTGAAGTCTGCAGCTACTGACGGGCCACCTGCCTTTGAACAGGTACGTAGGTGAGATCATCTCGGAAGCAGAAGCAGAGATGAGGCAGAACGACGCTTACCTGTTCAGCCTGGATGATAAGGTAAAGTATGAACACTGAAAACATGTTCTATGCAGGCGTGAGATTTTTTTTTATATCTTGGGTGGGTTTTTGTTTTGAGATGTATTCTCATGCAGAATTCTCCTCAGCTGTGCACTTACAGCATATTTTTTTTAGTTTGAGTCTTTTATTTTTCTTCCCTCCCAGCCACAAGATCAGTACTGCATTGATGCTCGTTTCTATGGAAACATCAGCCGCTTCCTCAATCACATGTGCGAGCCCAACCTGTTTGCCTGCCGAGTGTTCACGACGCACCAGGACCTTCGTTTCCCACACATTGCCTTCTTTGCCAGTAAAAACATCATGGCTGGAGAGGAGCTTGGGTGAGACTTTTTTTTT
>JAJHUR010139917.1:78724-91423 GCA_027495735.1 Lutjanus campechanus | reverse complement strand
ATTCATGTTTTTGTATTAATGCAGCAGGATCATTTACATCACTGTCACTCTGACAGTTACATCAGTGAGGATGTTTTAGACCACAGCAGACAGCAAACTGCACACTGACACACACCGAGAGGAAGAGGAGGGACAGAGTCTGGACTCTTCATCATGACTTACAATAATGCAGTGCAGTGACAAACGTTTTGTGGAGGTTATGTGGTTATGTTAAGTTGGAAAATTTATATATATATATATATTATACTGTATATATTTTAGAAATTTTAAACAAGAAGGGAATTTAACAACTTTGTGTGCAAATATAACTTTATAGCATAAAAGAACCAAGAACTCAGGCCACAGGGAGGAGCGGTGAGGGGAGGGTTGGGGTAAAGAGCGCGCAAAGTAAAATTTACAATCAAAGGAAGTGTAGAAAGTTGTGAGTTTTTTTCAATATTTTTGACACACCAGTGTTCTTATTATCCTGAGTATACAAGCATATGTACTATTTATTTATTTTGGTTATTTCACTTTATTTCACATCAGTATATGATTGGAAAGCGATGTACATAAGGTTCAGGGGATAACCCAAAGTTGGTCACACAAAAAATCATTCAAAAAGTATGTATTTCTTAAATACGCTACATAGTCACAATGTATGTGGGCATCCACCATACTATGTGTCAGTGGTCTCCAACCTATCTGGGCCCCCCACCCCTCCGGGCATTAATCTGCTGTTACAGCCTGCAGAGATTTGCTCCCATTCAGCCACAAGAGCATTAGTAAAGTCCATCACTGATGTGGCTCACGGTTGGTGTTCCAGTTCATATCGAAGGCTGCTGGAGAAGGTTGAGGTTCAGGACTGCAGGCCAGTCAGGCTCCCCCACACCAAACTGATAAAAGCATTACTTTATGGAGATTTGTGCGTGGGCGCATTGTCCAGCTGAAACAGGAAAGGGTCAAACAAACTGTTGACACAGAGTTGGAAGCACACCATTGTATCACTGCATGCTGTAGCGTTAAGATTTCCCATCACTGGAGCTAAAGGGCCTGGAAACAAACCATGAAAAACAGCGCCAGACAAGAAGTACAGTGGACAGTGTCCTCTTTCCACTTTTGGACACATCGTGCATCTTTGGTGAAAAACAAACCCGCTGCAGCTGCTGTCAGCCTCCACTTTATCTCCTGCTCTCTCAGACCAAACAACAGCAGCCAGCAGACTCCACTTCCTGCAGATGACATTTTCTCAAGGTGGCAGGTTTCTCCACCGCCGAGTTAATGAAAGTGACGTGCCGCGCGCCTCCCCGCTAAGGCCTCTGCTGCGCGAGGCGCGCCGCAGATGGAGGAAATGACAGAAAACAGCTTCTAGGCTTTTACTGTTTTTAAGAAAATCACCCTCTCAGGTGGTCTAATTCAGGATTACACACAGATGATCAGCCGTGAGCTCATGCACAACTCTCCCATGATGTCACCTCGCTGTCCTGTGAAGACCATGTCTCCAAGTTTGAAGTGGTTTGTGGGGATGGAAATATTGTCAGAAGCTAGTAAAACCCTTCAGAAACTCCTAGAAATGCTTAACACTTTGACGCACAAGCGTCTAATACACAACATGGGCCAAAATGACCCACACTCACTTCCTATCTGATTTTTCTTTTGATATTCATTATATATCTTGTTTTTGTTTACCACAAATCATTTTCATTTTTCCTAGCTGTTGTCATCAAGTTTACACACATGGATCAGAAATAACCCATGCAAGTGTCATTAAACAAAAATGAAAGACACTGTGGTGCACTGTGCGTGGCCGTGGTGGAGCGATATGTCTGAGTAATTTCGATAACAAACAAAACTCCGACATGTAAACTAGTTACACTGTCGTGACAAGTGGCGCGAGATTACTCGCTGAACCCTACTTGTGATAGAGATCACAAGTATTTCCCAGGAAGGCAGAATTCCCAGTAAGCACTGATCGTAAGCGTGTGTTTATGTAGTCCCTGCTCTTTGTACACACTGTCCGTCAGTGCTACTGACGGGATGTTTAGTGAGGTTCTCGGATCGGCCCAGCTGGAGTTGGTCACGGCCCTTTCGGAGCGCCAAGAAGATGATCTAAGTCGACCATTTAGAGGAAACAACAGTTGTGAGAAGGTTTCAGTAGGTGTACCTCCAGAGGGATCAATCACAGTATCCCGACCTGTCAAGGCCGTTCGACATGGGTCGTCCTTGTGCCGCAGACATTGTGTAAAATACATATTTTCCCCTGGCCTGTAGTGCTATTTATCCATATTGGCTATAGAGATGTCCCAAAACACCAAAAAGAGAGTTCAAAAGCAGTGTCTCTGTCCAGTTACACAATATAATCCACAGACTTTGTTGTGAGCAGTTTTATGTGGGAACTACTTTAGTTTTAGTAGAAAAGAAAGTAGTTACAGTAGTTTCTAAGATAGTTCCAGTGTTCTTAAGTGACCGGGTCATGATTTTTGGAAAGAGATTCTGGTTTTGAGTTTTTTAAATGTATTTTAGGTGCCTTGAGAGAGAAAGCAGACACCTGTACAGCCAATATCTCTGAAACTCTGCAACTCACCCCCACCCCGCCATGTATATTTGATTTGGAGGATGTGTCCCATTAACCCCTAGTCTGGGACTTGACCCGACTGGACACCTGTACTCTCAACTTCCCCTCCACTTTTGTTACACACCTGCTCAGCCTGCTTGCAGAGGGCGATAGGGTCCTAGTCCGGTGGCCTGGCCCACCCATTTGGAACCTCAACCCAAGCCTGGCGCAGCGTCTTCACCCTGGTCGCTCTTTTTGAATCTCTGGGTACCCAACTCTCCCATCTCCTCTGGGGGAAGGCGGAGGCCGGTGCCTCCTAGGTTTAGGCACCAAAACTACTTGGCTAGGTTTAGGAAAAGTTTCTGGTTTATTTGTGCCATGAGAGTGTAAATAGTCACATTGGTTAGTCCACCCCTGGGTGCAAATAACTTCTGCTGTGCATTAGACAGGTAGTGATATAAAAAGTTAAAAGATTTGAGGAGGAATGAGGAATACCAGGAACACTGAATGATGAAAGTAATTTATTGCAGAAATGTAGAAAATAAACAGCTGGTTCAGTTTGTGATGCATCAAAGTGTTCAAACAAGACTCTTCTTAATTCAGGAAAAGTTGCTGTCGTGGACGTGCGGGGATGAGTTGTAAGGAACACGTCCCTCATGATAATCAGCAGCTTTCGCAGTCTTAAGTTGATCTATCTAACAGCAGAGCAGGTACAGTGAGTCTGTCTGCCGCTAATCCTGCCACTGTGAGCAGCTTCCTGGATTTATCCTCCGTAATCTCACAGTAAGAGTTTAAACATACGAGGAACCCCGCGGTCTTAAACACTGCTGTATCCCCAAGAAAGACGTGAAAAACATTGATTAACTTCTTGACACTGTGTTCATAAAGCTTTAGTGCAGATCACAGCTCGCAGAAACCACAGACGAGGCCACAGCGAGTAGAGCAGAGAGAGAGAGAGAGAGAGAGAGACGGCGGGAGGTGGAAGTGTCTGACAGATGTACTTCCCTCGGACCCAAAACACAGATAACGGTGGACTGGTTATCAGTGGGAAGTCCAGTCTGATACATTCCCACAGTCCAGAATATGTCGACATGAAGCATGTGCGTTAAGTAAACAGCTCGCGGTGAAACAACTTTGATTGTCAGGTAGTTACAAGACACAAACACAACAATTTAGCAGAATAATTCTGTAGACTGACAAACCAGAATATATGATTATAGTTTCCATAACAACAGGAGGTAAGCGCTCGAAAGGTCACAACATCTACTTCTATAAATTGCAGGTGCCTCAGTAAAAACAAAACCTTCGAAAACACGTGAAATGTCAAAGGACAATGTTGTGTTGTTTCTAACAATTAACATCAAATAAAACTGCAGAAGTTTGTTCTTACTTTCTGTAATTTGATACTTACACAATATGCATTTTTTTCTGCACGTTTGTACATTGCAAAACATCTGATTAGTCTAACTTGGTGTATTTTTCATGCTTATTTTCAGTACTCGGGCTGGTTAGCTGCTAAAATGGTAAAATGGTACGCAATGTTGTGCGTATTAAATTCATTTTGAATTAAGTGCTGGTTGCTGGACAGCGTCAGACGTACTGCCAACAACTATGCCAACTTCCACATTAACGTTATTTTCATAATTGCAGTACACCTGAAAAATATTAAAATGGAAATATTTTACTTATTTATCACTTTTACTTGAGTCGTTTCTTATGGGAGTAACTGCATTTTTACTTGAGTAGATTTTCAGTACTCTACCCTCCACTGACTGCCAGTGACCAAAAATAATCATAAACATGTTTTAATGAAGCTGTAGTTGCTGTGAGTGGTTGTTAGAAAACAGATGAAATACGTTATCATTGAACAGTTTACTGATGTATTCAGTATAAACATTTTTTTCCTCAGTGGGTTAATTCATGTTTCCATATTGCATTGATTAAAATGCAGCGGGAAGTATTCTGTTCCTTGGCAAATGTATTTGCTGCAAATTAGAAACACATAAATGTAATTTCTCGGAGTCGGGGTGGTCGGCCTATAAAACTCGCCGTGAGTAATCTGTTAAATCACAGAATGTAAACCGAGTTCAATGATTTCAGCCTGTTTCTAAAAGAGTGTCGGGATCCTGAAACCAAGATGAACTTTCTGACTGAGCTGAAGACAGAAATAACTTCATTAAGTGATTTTTTTTTTTTTTTTCATTATTCAAAGTCTTGCTCAAGGACCCTTCAGCAGAGTGGACACTTTAGTTTCATAAAGAGATTGAAGTGGTCTGTTCTGGCTGCATGAAGTCAGTCCAACCACTGAGGCTTCTCTTCCTTCTGTAACCACAGACTGACAGACTGAACTGTACTGTGTCCCTCAGTTAACACCTGACCGCAGGGCCGTCTGAGAATAGACGTGGCCTCCTCAGGACCAACATGGAGGGTGGGGGTGGACTTCGGTGTCACCGGCGGTTACATAGAGGAGACGGTCACCGACTGTAAGTCTGTGCCCGACAGCGGTATCTCTTCTCTTCACAAGAACCATTGTTCACTGTGGAAAAACACACTTTTCTCCAGACATGACTGTGAGATGAAGTAACTATCCGAGTCGCTTTCTTTTTCTTTTTCTTTCTTTTATCATTTCCCTTCGACAGTGAGACTCTTCTCTTTCACTTTTGATGCTCAAGTGCAGTTTTATGCTTGAGAACATTTTTTAATACAGAATCTTGCAATGCAGAACCACTTAGTTGACACACTTTGAATGGCAGCCCCGTCATTTGCATAATGAAGCAGAAATGCACATAAATATGTAAGAAAATAAAGAAGTTTAGGAATATAAGTGTGTGGGGGGGGGGGTGCAAAGGGAAGTAAATACATTAATAAATAAACATTAATAAATAAAATGAACTGGAGAATTAAATGGGAAAGCATATAAATGAATACAGAAGCAAATTAAAACAGAAATATCAATTTATGTAACTTCTTAAAAAAATAATTGAGATGAACATTTAATTTTAATGTTTGTATAATTTCTTTATTTTGGCAGTTTGGGTCTCTTATCGAATTGTGTATTTTTAACATCTGTTTATTCATCGTGAGAAGCAGCACTTGTGAAAAACATTATGTTCTACAGTTCTGAAGGAGCCACAAAACAATGATGATGATGTCAGTGAATAATTTCACTTGGACTTGTTGACTGTTGAGCCCCTTTTGCACTGAAGAAAAGTGTTAGTCAGTCTTGTCTTGTGTATTTACTGATGACGTGCTTGTCTTTTGTGAAGCGCATTTTATTTCCCATTAAATCTTAACAATCTTTTTTTTGTTGTTGTTCTCTAAAAGCTTTAATTATGAAGCAGCAAAATCAGGAAATGTGTGGTTTTGATCAGCAGTAACTTCACATGACTCCTATCCAGCTGAAAGCGAACATGAAATAAAGCAGATACCTGAAAAGTAGGAAAACTGACGCAGGAGAGGAACTAAACTTCAAACCGCAGAGTTGGAAGCTACAAAAGTACTGAGAGCCGAACACACGGAGACTTTTAATAACCTCTCTCTGCTCTCCTGCACACACTAACTGAATCTTGGCTTTCCAGCGTCACATAACGTTTTAAAACCTGCATGTATGTGCTAATTTTGGTGTAAAACTGGTATTGGTTAGGATTAGGAAAAGATCACGATTGGGGTTAAGTACGTTACTTGTTGTTAATATAGGTTGAACATTACATGATGTCATTTATGTTGTGTAACATATGGGGGGGCACAGTGGTGCAGTGGTTAGTACTGTTGCAAGGAGAAGGTTCTGAGTTCGAATCCCCCAGCTGGCTGGAGGGCTGGGGAGTTTGTGGCAGGGGCAGGACCTCTCTGTGTGGGGTTTCTCTGGGTTCTCTACGGGTACTCCGGCTTCCTCGCAAAGACGTGCAGCATACTAGGTTAATTTTAATTAATTGCCTGTAGGTGTGAATGTAAGCGTGAGTGGTTGTGTGTCTCTATGTGTCAGCCCTGCGATGAACTGGCAACTTGCTCAGGGTGTACCCCGCCTCTTGCACAATGTCAGCTGGGCTCCAGCCCCCCCATGGCCCATCAGGATCAGCAGTTACAGACGATGGATGGATGTAACATACATACCTTATGTAAATTAAAAAGAAGTCAGCGTTGACTATCGGTTTCATCCGAGACACAAACCTCAGTCTCCTGGGTGAAAGTCCTGTGTTTGACTGATCCATCCACCCCACCTCTGCGGTGGACTTTTTTGCTCTTCATACTATGTCTCCTGACTTCAACTTGTAACGCTAAAGTGGCGCCTCCACAGATGACGGTAGAGGAGTACCAACAGCGCCATACTTTGAAACACAGGGGCACTGACCGAGCTGTTGTATTTGATACATTGGGAGTGAGAACGGCTGTTTTCCACCACCGAGAGTTCACGGCTCCAAACCACCCGAGGCAGAAATCAGAGATTTCCACCAGCCGCACGCTTTGATTCACACACCTCAGCTGCACCTTCATCACCGCTGATATAACAGCTTGCTCCACCGGACCACAGAACTGTGTGTTCTTGACCTTTTCCTGGAAATTTCTCGTCGCGTTCGTGACCACACAGTGTGGACGCTTACAGTGGCACGTCTTAAAAGTTTCTGCAGCAGGTTGGCGGAAGGTGGCAAAGTCACCGTGGAGACAGAGGGGACGAGGGGCGAGCCTGAGAAAGTGAGGAACGGAGGCAGACAGCAGGAGAGGCAGTGCGAGGCGAGCGGCAAGACCGTGCGAGACAAGAGTTTTCTTGGCAGAGCTCCCCGAAGCGCTCGCACATTTCCCGCAAGATTAATTGAAGCTGTTTTCTGTTTGTGTTTTTTTTTTCAGCCTGTGAATTACCTCCAGATTATAGAGAAACAGCTGTTCAGCCACTTCCCCCGGACCCGGCCTGTGTGATTATGCATCGAGTGACAACCAAGACAAACATCCAGCTCTCACTCCGAGCCTTCACGCCTTTTTCATGTTCTTCCCATTTCACAAGCTGTCACTCATTTGCACGGCGATTAATAAAACAAACCAGACACGATGATTACAACGACAAAGAAATATTTATTAAATCTTTTTTTCTTGTTTGTTTTTGTTAGTCATAGCTGCTCCAACACGTGTATTTACAAAGAAATGGCCTTTTTGTAGAAAATTCTAGTGAGGGGATTGAGCAGGAAACAGACATTAGAATAAGTTTAGATGAGTACAGGAGAGGACGGGGGCTCGTATAGGCACAAGTTACTACAATGTTAAAAGAAATGTGCAGTTTTGTGGCACATCATGTCTGGTTTTGGGGGGAAACAAAAAGCACAGTTGTGGCTAAAGTAGCAAAAAAAAAAACCTTCCCAATGCTAGATGCACAGACAAAAGCACACATTCTTTTTTAAGATACAGAGGATGAGAACAGACGCTGCAAACCAGGGACACAGTGGTGTTAGCTGCAGGCTACACGGTACCAACATCAGGTGAAGAAGAAGAAGAAGTCCTCAGAACATCATACCTGCCTTCCTTATAGCACAGTTTGCTCAATCAAACATGAAACATCAAAATTCCAGGTGAAAAGGTCAGTGTACTTGGCGACTAATGGATTTCCGTTTTAAAATGAGAAGACCAAAATCAGGAAATGAGCTATTTACTGATTCACAATTAGAAATAGGAAAAAAAAAACCAGAAAACAACCCATTTCTTGTTTTGGTAATTTTAAAAAAAAGGAAAAAAAAAACAAAACTGGAAAACGACCAGTTTCCTGTCTTTTGATTTGAAAGTGTACTTTTCATTTTAAAATGAGAAATCCGGATTTTCCTTTTGGAAAAGAAAACAATAAATGGTTGATTTTTTTTAAAATGCCAAAATTGTAATTTACATTCAGTGTTTTTTTTTTTCTTTTTCATGGTCAAAAAAGGGATTTTAAAAAATATACGTCTATATTTTGTACAACAAAAAACAAATAAACAAACAAAATCACTAGAAAACACAAATGAAGAAAGGCCAGAAAGTCAGCTCATATTATTCTGAAGCATTCAGATTTTTTTTCAAAAATTTCAATGTAAAATAACTAACTTTCACATGGCTATAGTCAGGGTTATCATGAACAGAACTTCACTGAAATGAATGGTATGATGCCTTTCATCCTCTTTGGCCTCTCCAGGCACAGGTACCGTAATGGCACGAGTAGACGCGCATCCAAATCCAAGTGTTGGCTGGCTTGACTGAGTTTTTTGCAAAATGAGGGTTCACTTGAGCTCAGTGAGATTTCTACAGATGACACGCTCTGTTTTGCCACGTCTAAAATCATATCAGAGTAGGTTTCCAAAGACATCTTAGCCTGGGATAAAGCACCCCTGGCACCCACATTTGGCGCTCATCTTGTAAATGATCAAATTTGGTCTCAAAATATGAAAAAACAGGCCTTCATTTGTTTATGTTTTCTTGTACAAAATAGAAAGGCAAAATCTTTAAACAAATTTGATCATCCGCTTTTCAATCAAATAACCAGTTATTTCTTTGTTGTTGTTTTTTACACTGATCAAACCAGTTTCTTGGTTTTTCCTTTTAATTTTTGTTAATAAATGAGAAAAAGAAAACGGAAAATGACCAGTTTCCTGTTTTTCTTGGACCAACGTGTTTAGCTTATTTTGATTCTCAGTTTCCATTTTGAAGCACATTGAAGAAAAACAGAAAAAACAGGTCGTTTTTCGTTCTGTTTTTTTATTATCGAAAAGAAAAGAAAACAGAAACGGGCTGTTTTCTGTTCTTCATATTTCAAAATGTGAGTCGATTAACAGCCTCCTGATTTTGGTTTTCTCATTTTAAGACAGCCACCAAGTACACTGACCAGAAAAAAAACACACTTTCTCCAAACACATTGAGCGTCTACACCAATAAAAATCAATTGCATCTTTCGCATCCTGCTACATCGTCGTCATGGCGATCTGAACCTGCAGTTTGGCTCGGAAACAGCTGGAGGTGAAGATTAGCAAAAAACCACAAACAGAACGAAAGAACATCCCGCACCTTTAAAGACACTTTTGATGCAACAGTACAATGAACAAGAGCGGTTTTGGGAAAAATAAAAGGAAAACAGATATTGTAGCTCTTGGAGATCCAGCTGTTCTTTCTTCAGGCCCTTTGATTCATGATTGTAACCCGACCACACTGCATGTTTGCACACACACATTTACAGATAGAGGGTGTAATAATGATCCTGTATTTTTTTTTTTGTTTCATATAAAAGACATATAAAATGAAACAAAGCATTTTTTTTTATATCAAACAGTGACTTTTTTTTTCTTGCTAAGAACATTAATGTGTCAGTTAAATCGCCCTTCAAAAGAGGTGTGAAAAAAAAAAAGAGAAAGTATCTAATCACACTGTATGTTACAACAGACTAATTGTTGGATACACAGTATCCACAAAACTAACTGATTGGTTTTTCTCATCATGGCGTGGCTGGAGGCGATGATTGCAGTGGCATTGACAGTGGACTCTTAATGCTGCCTGAACTAAAAATGGCCGCAGGCTGGTAGGTGTGAGGAGGAAATGATTTAATAAAGCAGTAATTTCTGCTCTCAAATTAAAAATTACTGTCTGAAACTAATCAACGTGTTGAATATAGATATTGTTGCCATGGCAATAAAAAAGAAAAAAAAGATCAGTATCATGTTATAAAAAGTTTAAAAAAAAAGTTTGTTAGGTGTTTTTCAAGTCATAAGAAGATATTATCACCTTATTAAGACATACAGACTTAAAACCTTACAACAAGAAACTTTTCTTGTTACAACAATATACTAACATGAAATGTTTCATGTTATAATGTGATAACTAATGCTGTTATAATGGCACGTTATAACGTGACAAATTATAGTTTTATAACATGATAACTCATTGTTATAACGGCACGGTATATTGTGATAATTTCTAGGGTTATAACATGATAACTACTATTGTTATAACATCACATTATAATGTTATAACTGCTAGTGTTATAACATGATAACTCATTGTTATAATGGCACGGTATAATGTGATAATTTCTAGTGTTATAACATAATAACTCACTGTTATAACGGCATGGTATAATGTGATCATTTCTAGGGTTATAACATGATAACTGCTATTTTTATAACATCACATTATGTTATAACTTCTAGTGTTATAACATGATAACTCACTGTTATAACGGCTACTATTGTTATAACAACACATTATAATGTAATAACTTATAGTGTTTTAACATGATGAAATCATTGTTGTAATGTCATGTTATAACATTATAACTCAATTATATCATCACATTATGCTGTTATTATAACAAGAAAAGCTTCTAACAATAAGTCATCACGTCATAACATGAAACTTAAGATAAATATTGTTGGAAGAATAAAAGTTTCTTTCTTTAACGTGAGATATGCTTGTATGATGTAATAACATAAAAAAATATCTTGTTCTGACGTGACACTGATCTGTTTTTCTTTTTCTGGCATGTCAGTAATACTCTGCCTTAAATTTTTAATCTACTTAATCTGTTTCCTTAAATTAATAAGTCCTTTCTAATTATAAACTTGCGGGCCAAACTGAATGTTATATTAGGTAATGATACCGCCTTCAGTCTTTTTCTCCCCGGCACTCTCAGCTCAGATTTAATGACATTTTTATTTAGATTTTGGACTGAAATATGTGAATGATATATAACTTGAACTAATCAAGTAAAATAATATAATATTTTTTTTTACTAAATTAGTAATAATGCTACTAATTTGAAAGAAAAGACAGAATTTTGTATTAATCTGGATGGAATTACTATTTAAAGGGGCGCTGCTGTCTCTCTTCAGCCTGTGAAAACATTGCATAACGTGTCCTGTGACTGTGGAGGCTGTGGAGTTTGAAAGACTACATTTACCAGACAGGGACAATTTAACTCAAGACACCACTGAGTTGAATTTGTAGGATCCAGTTTGACTTGTAGATGAGACTAAAAGCCAGCATTTATCAGCTTTCTGTGACTTAGATCTTGACCATTCTTCTTTTTATCTCTTGTGTTTGCCTTGACTTTATGGAAGTGCAATAATAAATTGCTAGAATGTCCCTTTAAGTGAGGAAGTTTAGAAAGATTTACCTCTGTGATACTACTGCACAATGATGTATTAGGGCCACTTTTCACAAAATAAAAAAGACTGAATACACCTATAATGTTATTACTTTTTCCCATCAAGTTTTTATTCTAGTCTTGTAATATTATTTCCATAATATTAAGACTTTTTTCTCATAAAATTACAACTTATTGGTATTTATTGTGTCTTTCTTTTAAATTTATGATTTCTATAATTTGACATTTCATCTAAAATTACAATTTCTTACTCAATTACAATTCTTTTTGTATTATCATTATTATTCTCCTTCTTACTTTATTACTTTTTCTTGTAAAATTCAATTTTATTCAACTGATACTACTTTTTTTCTTAATGATCACTTAATTCTCATTATGATGACTGTTCTCATTTTGATTCTTATCTTGAAATGTTCACTTAAAGTGTGAGTGTCACTGTCCTGTGGCAGTGAGCAGGACTACAGGTGTTTTTCAGTAGTAAAACTAGCAGGATGGTTTTTTCATTTGGCAGTGAAGAGTATCGATGCTGCTGAGAGTGACGGGTTGAAAACAGGCTCAGGCAATCGTGTATTTTCATTCTGTTGTCATTAGAGATCACCGATAGATGATTTAATGGCCTCAGTTGGCGGCGTTCTTAGTCTCTAATAACTAGTTTTGTCGTAGTTCAAAGTCAGTAAATGCATAATTAAAAAATAATTCCAATTCGTTTATTTACATTCAGATTTACTCCTCAGGGATGGAAGCCAGTCGGGCAAAAAAGGACGTGACGCTGCCAAAGTTAATGGAACGTGGACCGGTTTTCTGAAACCGTGCAGCTCATGGAGAGTGGACACACTAAAATAGCAGCAGATCGTCTCCGGCAGCCTCGACACGCCGGACGCTGTGGACGCGGGTGCGCAGAGGAAAGCTTTGGTGAGCGGGCGTATGGGGAATGGAGATGCAGGCTTTTATCAGATTGCACAGAGCGTTTGTAAGGATTGGCAAATGGAAAGAGATCGCAAACGGGCTGCTTTGTCTGAACGAAGGGTCACTTGCGCTGATTAAAGGCCTGAATACACTT
>JAJHUR010139917.1:18844-78704 GCA_027495735.1 Lutjanus campechanus | reverse complement strand
AGTAATTTCTGCTCTCAAATTAAAAATTACTGTCTGAAACTAATCAACGTGTTGAATATAGATATTGTTGCCATGGCAATAAAAAAAGAAAAAAAAGATCAGTATCATGTTATAAAAAGTTTGAAAAAAAAGTTTGTTAGGTGTTTTTCAAGTCATAAGAAGATATTATCACCTTATTAAGACATACAGACTTAAAACCTTACAACAAGAAACTTTTCTTGTTACAACAATATACTAACATGAAATGTTTCATGTTATAATGTGATAACTAATGCTGTTATAATGGCACGTTATAACGTGATAAATTATAGTGTTATAACATAATAACTCACTGTTATAACGGCACGGTATATTGTGATCATTTCTAGGGTTATAACATGATAACTACTATTGTTATAACATCACATTATGTTATAACTTCTAGTGTTATAACATGATAACTCACTGTTATAACGGCTACTATTGTTATAACAACACGTTATAATGTAATAACTTATAGTGTTTTAACATGATAAATCATTGTTGTAATGTCATGTTATAACATTATAACTCAATTATATCATCACATTATGCTGTTATTATAACAAGAAAAGCTTCTAACAATAAGTCATCACGTCGTAACATGAAACTTAAGATAAATATTGTTGGAAGAATAAAAGTTTCTTTCTTTAACTTCTGACGTGACACTGATCTGTTTTTCTTTTTCTGGCATGTCAGTAATACTCTGCCTTAAATTTTTAATCTACTTAATCTGTTTCCTTAAATTAATAAGTCCTTTCTAATTATAAACTTGCGGGCCAAACTGAATGTTATATTAGGTAATGATACCGCCTTCAGTCTTTTTCTCCCCGGCACTCTCAGCTCAGATTTAATGACATTTTTATTTAGATTTTGGACTGAAATATGTGAATGATATTTAGCTTGAACTAATCAAGTAAAATAATGTAATAATTTTTTTAAACTAAATTAGTAATAATGCTACTAATTTGAAAGAAAAGACATAATTTTGTATTAATCTGGATGGAATTACTATTTAAAGGGGCGCTGCTGTCTCTCTTCAGCCTGTGAAAACATTGCATAACGTGTCCTGTGACTGTGGAGGCTGTGGAGTTTGAAAGACTACATTTACCAGACAGGGACAATTTAACTCAAGACACCACTGAGTTGAATTTGTAGGATCCAGTTTGACTTGTAGATGAGACTAAAAGCCAGCATTTATCAGCTTTCTGTGACTTAGATCTTGACCATTCTTCTTTTTATCTCTTGTGTTTGCCTTGACTTTATGGAAGTGCAATAATAAATTGCTAGAATGTCCCTTTAAGTGAGGAACTTTAGAAAGATTTACCTCTGTGATACTACTGCACAATGATGTATTAGAGCCACTTTTCACAAAATAAAAAAGACTGAATACACCTATAATGTTATTACTTTTTCCCATCAAGTTTTTATTCTAGTCTTGTAATATTATTTCCATAATATTAAGACTTTTTTCTCATAAAATTACAACTTATTGGTATTTATTGTGTCTTTCTTTTAAATTTATGATTTCTATAATTTGACATTTCATCTAAAATTACAATTTCTTACTCAATTACAATTCTTTTTGTATTATCATTATTATTCTCCTTCTTACTTTATTACTTTTTCTTGTAAAATTCAATTTTATTCAACTGATACTACTTTTTTTCTTAATGATCACTTAATTCTCATTATGATGACTGTTCTCATTTTGATTCTTATCTTGAAATGTTCACTTGAAGTGTGAGTGTCACTGTCCTGTGGCAGTGAGCAGGACTACAGGTGTTTTTCAGAAGTAAAACTAGCAGGATGTTTTTTCATTTGGCAGTGAGTGAATGTGAAGAGTATCGATGCTGCTGAGAGTGACGGGTTGAAAACAGGCTCAGGCAATCATGTATTTTCATTCTGTTGTCATTAGAGATCACCGATAGATGATTTAATGGCCTCAGTTGGCGGCGTTCTTAGTCTCTAATAACTAGTTTTGTCGTAGTTCAAAGTCAGTAAATGCATAATTAAAAAATAATTCCAATTCGTTTATTTACATTCAGATTTACTCCTCAGGGATGGAAGCCAGTCGGGCAAAAAAGGACGTGACGCTGCCAAAGTTAATGGAACGTGGACCGGTTTTCTGAAACCGTGCAGCTCATGGAGAGTGGACACACTAAAATAGCAGCAGATCGTCTCCGGCAGCCTCGACACGCCGGACGCTGTGGACGCGGGTGCGCAGAGGAAAGCTTTGGTGAGCGGGCGTATGGGGAATGGAGATGCAGGCTTTTATCAGATTGCACAGAGCGTTTGTAAGGATTGGCAAATGGAAAGAGATCGCAAACGGGCTGCTTTGTCTGAACGAAGGGTCACTTGCGCTGATTAAAGGCCTGAATACACTTTCAAACGGACACATACACGGACAGCTGCGGACATCACGGACGTAGTAGATCTGTTTATGTTGCGTTCTGGAGTCCACTTGGGCTGCGTTCACACTGCAAGCGTTGTGATCAATTCTGACTTGTTGCTCAGATCTGATTTTTTTTCTGCCTAATTCTTCATGTGTATGAAAATAAACATGGAGGCCACTGAAGTCAGACTTTATGGTTTCATTCATGAGTGAAATTTGAACTGTAAGCCTGCGGATTCAGATTTTTAATTATGGATTTTTGTGGATTGCTGCTGCTCCTGTACGGAGGTGTGTGTGGGTGCAGAGTCGGAGCCAGGACTGGTGGGACTGTGACGTGAATGGCTTCACAGAAACTGATTTCATCCAAATTTTTAGGATGTCGAGGGCTGCTTTTACTTCAGCAAATCTCCCCAAGACACTTCAGGCGAGTGGCTTAAAAGTCACATGAATTCGGATAGTCTGACTGTTTACACTGCAAAAAAAAATCTGAGCTGTATCTGATTTAGGACCACACATGAAAGTGGAGCAATCAGAACTGAAAAGATCAGATTCTGTGTGATTTGTGCTGTTCACACTGGCATGCCAAAACCAGATGTGAGTCATATATGAGCAAGAAAAAAAAAATCAAGCTTGGGCCACTTTTTGCAGTTTGAACGTAGCAGAGGACGCGTTTCACACATGCACCCATGGTATTTCATTGCGGACACCCTCTGGTGATGGAAAGTATAATTTCAGGTTAAAGGGATAGTTCACCCAAAAATGAAAATTCAGTTGTTATCTCCTCACACTTGTGCCAAATTGGGTCGGGTTTAGTTTTTCAGTCCACAAAACACTGCTGGAGTTTCACAGGAAAACAGCGTTGCAGAGCTTGCGGCTTTAGGAAACTTTGATTACACGGACGAGCAGTATGGATGCATTGTTTTTTGTTTTTTTTGTTTTGTTTGTTTTTTAAAACAAGTCAACATTCACTTACATTGTTTGCTGGAGTTTCACAGGAAAACAGCGTTGCAGAATCTCCCAGTGTTTTGCGGACTAAAAAACTAAACCCCTGACCTTCAATAAGCCTGAAGGTGAGCAGATAAAGACTGAATTTTCATTTTTGGGTGAACTCTCCCTTTAACAGTGATCATCAGCACCATGTGCAGACATGTCACTTGGCCAGAGATATCTCCTGTAAATGCACAGCGAAGAGCAGAGAGTTTAGATTCTATTTTCTATCAAGATTTAGTTCCTTAATATCAGCACATTATCAATATTAACAGTATCAATAATGGATTTGGATTTACGTCAGTCAGCACAAGCCTAATGGACACGATATGTTTACGGCGTGTTCCTGATGTAAAACAGGACTACAGATCTCAGCAGGAGCACTACAAAGCTTCACATCTCGCTCTCCTTCTCTTTTCGCTCTCAGGTAGGGTTTCAGTTTGCCCGGAGAGAACAGGACACCTCGCTCTGTTTATTCCATCTCCGCGGGTGGTCGATTTTTCATTCCAGAAATAACCGGTACTAGGGCGCCCCCGGTGTATTTTCTGTACAGACGCCACTTTACACGACATCAAAGAGGGCGAGTGAATCACGCACAAACCCCTCTGCCTCTCTCTCTCACACACACACACACAGTACTACCAGCTGCTCTGTAACTCAGTCACTGTCTCACTGAAACATCTTCAGCCACAGAAAACTTGTGCTGCTTTACTCGAGGAGGAGCCACCGTCCCCGATTTAAAAAAAAAAAAAAAAAAAAAAAAAAAATCATCTTTTTAAACCTCATGTTAGGCATGGACACATCCCTGAACTTTTTGTAGGAAACTCGCCTCTATATACAACAGTTGTGTTATGACAGTGATTCACAAAAGCAATAGTGTAATAGTAAAACTACATTTGTGACATTTTTAATGACAAATTCGAAACACAAACATTCTACGATTTCTACACCCTGATAGCACATCAGACTTTTTTTTTTTTTCTTCTCGGACTTTGTTAAAAACAATTACAAAACCATCAGTGATCAATTCAAGCAGATACACAAACTGTACTCAGTGTTTTTGTATGATTGTATCAAATAAACTGTGTAATATGAACTAACGTAATGGGTAAGTGTTTTTTATTGCCTTTCTACCGTACTTACAGACTAAACCGGAACAGAAAAAAGCACGAGGACTTCACAATAAATAGGAAAATACATTTTGCCTGGCAAAATACCATAATCGACTTCTACGCTCCGTTCAAATATTTTACTGTACACCCATGTTGGCTGCTACAATTGAATTACGTGATTTATTAAAAAACAAATACATTAATCGATCATTAAATCGCCCCTATCCAAACACTAAAAGATGAGTGCTTCTTTAAACTTTTCTTTTCATTTACTCTCAACAAGGGTCCTCCACAGTCTGAGAGGATGCATCCGACTCCTTTTTAACCTGAGAGGAAGGTTAAGTCATCAAAGGCCCGCCCCCTTACCCCCACGCCCCTGGCAACAGTCTCCTAGCAACAACATCTTTCCTTGTTTTCCTTTCTGTTGGCCCGTGATGTGACGTGTCGCTCCCGGATCTTCTTCGAAACTTTCTCGGAAATCGCTTCCACATTTTTGACGTGAGATTGAATCATGTTAAATGTCGGGGGTTACGTGATGTTTTCCTGAACACAAAAACATAAATTGTTAAAAGTCTGTAAACTTTTGAGGGATCCTGCTGTGCTTCATCATTCAAGCTAAAGAGTGGACTGATTGTGTAGTTTGTGTTTTGTATGTGTAAATGTTTAAAAGCATGTATGTGTGCTTGTCTTTAACACAAAGAAATATCTGATATCTGCATACTGTGAACGGTAGTGAGGCGAGCAGGTCACCTCGGGGCGCATCCACCATCAGCACCCAGCAGAAAGTCAAGAATCACACGAGTTGGCAAGTCAAAAAAAACAAAAACAAAAAATAACAGCGAAGGCTTCGGCGTCGAAGTCCCGTCCTCTCTCTTTTCACCGAGAGAGATTGTCAGTGTTTCTTTTTTATTATCTTTTTTTTTAAAAAGTGCTCCTTGAGGGGAGGGGTTGCAGGGTAGGGCGGCCTGTGGTCCAATCAGGACAGTCCATTCCTGTGGGATTCTTCAGACTGGGCGCTATAAAGAAAAGATGGCAGCAAGGAGTATGAGGGCGGAGCTGAGCAGGACGACTGAAGTCTGGCACCGACCGCCGGAGTTGACATCCCTCCGAGATGGCTCTGGTGACTCGTGGCCGATGCCGTCTGAAGGGGGAAGAGATGAGAATGATCAATCGCAAGGAAAAACAGCTGAAACACAAGAAATGAAGTGGTGCTTTTGTTCTCTCTGCATTACAATGACAAGGAAATCGGACACTGTGAGCAGGACTCCTCATGCTCTGTCTGGTACCTGTGTAACAGTTCAGACAGGAATAAATGACACACATACAGTACACAACAAGGCTGGATTTCCAGCCAGGTAAAACTGGCCACTGCCTCCAGGGCCCTGACTTTCATATTAATCTTGCATCAGCAGCTTTGTGGTAAATTGAATTACTGTAAATTTGCTGGGGCATATGCACCAATGAAGCAGAATGTCAACTGAAATGAAAAGGGGCTTAAAGAGCAACATACCAACCATTATGAGTTTTAAACATGCCCCCTTCACATATTATTAAAAATGTGACCTAACAGAGAACCCAGTGTCAAAATGTATATAGTGCTTCTTCCTAAATACATGTTTATGTATGTATTAAAATGATTTGATTAAAGAAATGCTTATTTAATGGTAATTTTGGGAAATATTCTTGAGCGTTACGTGGGAAGATCAATTAAACTGGTGTCCCTCAGGGCTCTGTTCTTGACCCTCTTCTGTTTTCTATATGCATGTCGTTCACTTTTAAGGCCTTGAACAGCCCTGCTCCTGAATATATTTCTAATTAACTGCTTCTTTTAAATCTCTTAAAACTTAGAGCTTTTGGGAATGTTTTGTTTTGTTTTATTGTTCTGAACTTTCTTTGCTCTCTCTCTGAGCTCGTCTCCTTTAATTTTATTCTCATTTTATCTAGCTAAGTAGAAAGACTGGAAACAACAACAAATTATAACCTGTTTTGGAGTATTTGGTGTGTTTGCAGCACAAAAATGAAAATATTTTATGACATTTAGACTATCTAGGCAACAATTAAAGTCATGGAAAACAATTTTTCTTTGTTATTTGATTCTTAAATTCTTAAACACTTCATAATATGTATTTAAAAGTCATGATGTACAAAACGAAAATTCTAAAGAAAATGAAAAGAAAAGAATATTATCAGCAGCACATAGCAGTTATGGGAAATAAATCTGTCTGCAACACACACACACACACACACACACACACACACACACACACACACATTAACATGTACTGTTTGTTCCCACCAACCTCTGGGTTCTAGGGAGTTGTGACTGTTGTCCTCAAAATCGACCCCTTCCTGCACGCTCCCGGAGTTTTTCACACAATTGTCTTGGAAAAACAAAGAGGAGAGAGGATATGTGAAGATTAGAAAAGTCCAACGTCACTCGTCCACAGCCTGATCACAAGCTGCTGCACAACAGAATGGAGAACTGGGCAGAGCAGACACAACAATCTGTGACTCACTCGGAGGCCTGACGAAGACTTTGAGTCGGAGGCAGCTTCTTCTTCCCTTGTCGTCGGTGATGGAGGCTGTGGAAACACCGCACAGCGTTAAGAACAAAACACTTAAACACTTTGCAGTTTCAAAATACCTCCCTTGATCTAATCTGGGGCTGAATGGTTATGGTTTAAAAGGCCAGTCATCATATTTTGCTCAATGAGATCATTATGAGTCATCCATCTTCAGACACAAAACAGTTTTGTTTAGAAAAGATTAAATTACATTTTATTTCTACACAATTACCTTCACTTCTCAATTTTATTTTATAAACATACAGTATAAAGGAAACAGCTTTGAATGTACAAACTAGGGACACAAAGTTTTGTGTAATTTCAGAACCTTTCAATACATGGAATGAAATAATGAAAATGAAAACCAAACACACAGATGTTGTTTAACTGAGCCCTCAGACTTCAGTTAGAAGTACATTTTCTCAAATTGGACCAAAATAGAGACCCAAAATGCCAAACTGTAACTCTGTAAACTGTAAATCTCAAAAAAGAATACAGAATAATTCATCCCTCTAAAATGATCTTGCATAAATCTGTGGCATAAACTTGTATTCATCACTTTTCATTCATTCATTTATTTTTCACCCCTTATTCTAAAAGAAAACCGACACATCAGATTTTACAAGACGCATGTTTCTTTTCTGGTTTGGTGTAGCTGGAAAAAGCAGACTTTTGGAATTGCAGGGCTTGTACACGTTGTACAGGGGGAAAAACAAGAGAATTATGATCCCGGGAGGAAATAGGGAGAGGGCAATGAAAAATGGGAGTCTCCTGGGAAAAGGCTGGCAAGTATGAATGCAAGTCTTGGACTACATGTTCGACCCCAACCGATCATAGATTGCCACGTCTCTGAGCCAAGTCACGACAAGAATTTCTGCCTCTATGATCACCAAAATCTGCATCCGCAACAGCAAAAAATATTTTGTCTGATTCCAGCATTAGGTTTTGTGGTCCCAGCTCTGCAAATCCACTCAACATTCTGCGTTCACATTCTCTTCACAGCTTCACCCCGAGACCTCCGCACTCTCCAAAATCTACCTGCATTCTTAAACATCCGCCACGCAGTAAAAATGTACTGTCTCCGACAAGGTCGATTGTTTCTTCATCAGAGGTACTCCACACACACATCTCCTTTAAATACAGTCTGAAGAGCTTCATCTCGCCTCCTGAACTTCCCTCTCATCCCGATGTGAAACGCTCCATATTTTATGATATGAAACAACTCAATGTCACCCTCATATTTCCAAGTCTAATTTGGCCAGGGGCAGTCATTTCTGCAGATGTGTGTCATGCTGTTTCGCTCACCTACGAAATCTCATTTCCTCTGTTTCCTGATTGTGAAAGGCAGTCATTAAAAACTTTTTTTTTTGTTCGTTGGGTTGCTGTGATTGTTTTGCAGAGCTACCAAGGCTAATTAGTTTTCAAGTAGTGCTGGGGACCGAGTAGCTAATAGAGTGCTGAGGGTGTTTCCAGCTGTGATGAATGACTTCAACTTCTGTCTTCACTTTTGTCAAGAATATTTGCGTGTTTTGTCTGGCTGTGTTCATCTTACACGGGCTTGGGGAGTAATGAATTGCATGTAACCGAATTATGTTATTAGGACACCAAAAAAATTCTATTAGAGCTACAGAAAAAATGTACTGGGGATTATTAGCAGGATTACTATTAAAATTACATTTTGGAAAGACATTTTAAAATAAAGAACAACATGTACAGTGTGCACACATTACAACAATTCAGGAATCTCACAACAACACTCAGTGAAACCATAGTGAATAAAATTATTTTCCAATTCATTATCATTACCTCTAGTGAAAAAATGCTTATTTGGTTGTAAATTTTGCATCATTTTGTCTTTAAATCAGTAAAGAAAAACAGTTCTGCCTTCAGCTGTGAAAATACTGTCATTGTCCGAAGACTCAACATGTAATTTAAAGAAACATTTACAAGACCACCTGCTAACGTTAGCTACATAGACCAGTTGCTAACATTAGCTACACAGACCAACTGCTATCCTTACGTACACAGACTAATGCTAATGTCAGCCACACAGACCAACACTAAAGCTAGCTACAAATCAACCACTAACATTATCTACACAGACCAACTTCTAATGTTAGCTACACAGACCAACTGCTATAGCTACCCAGAACAACTGCCAACATTAGCTACACAAACCACTGGCTAAAGTTATCTACACAGACCAGCTGCTAACTTTAGCAACACAGAAATCCAGTTAGCTAGCTAACCTGTCATTATTACCACTAAAAAATATTTTGGGACTGTGGGTGGAGATGCTGGTGACGGGGATGGTGTGTGGGACTAAGTTTATGTCAGTTTACTTTAAGTTTAAGTGTGAACAGCGTACTTAACAAAGTACATTTAAATGCGACAAACAGTAAACCTACAACGAACATAAAATATTCTGTTAGGCTCAACAGTTTCACCATATTTGGTATTGATTTAATTCGAAAGTATTGGAAAGTAATTAAGTTACTTCACTTTCTAATTGTGATAACTATATTAGGTTACTGACAACATTTTTTAATAAGTAATTAGTAATTGTATCAGGATACATTTTTAAAGTAACCCACCCAACGCTGATCTTACAATAGATTTTCCCTTTTTCAGACTTTTGGTTGTTGACTCATGGTTGTTGATACGTTGACCTTTTGTCATTTCCTGCCTGTCTCTCAAACACACACACACACACACACACACACACACACAGCCTTAAACGTGTCTGGATGTTTCGTGACTGTGTGTTGGGTATGTATACATGCATGTATGTGGTTTCCCAAGTATGTGCATCTGTCCACAGACACTCTTCTATCCTTTCACCCAGACGCTCCGTATGATGGATTCAGGCCCAGCGGTGAATTCCTGATAAAAGTAAACCATGTCACTGTTTCCACTGTCGTCGATGACTCCGGCTCTTATTTCAAAAGCCACTTTATCAGATACCGTGCAGCTGTGAGAGGAGATAAAAATCATCTTTAAAACTTCGCCATGAGAGGGATATTGGGATTGAAGCAGCAGAGGAGGGAAATAAACGAGAGAGAAACGGTGTCAATCACGCTGCTTCTGTCTGTGTCAGCGGGTATCGAGTAACTTACCTCACACCCCGACGGAGGCTGGAACAGACGGGAGAACTCACTGTCTCAGTTTCTGTCTCTGAACTCGACTGGCCGAAAACCCTGTCTTTCCCTTTCTTTATGCCTCTCGTGCTCCTTCTGTCTCTGTTTCCTTGGCTGTCTTTATTTCTCTCTACTTTGTTCAGCTCCTATAAAAAGTGTACTTCTGCACTCTCGCACGAATGTCTTGACAGACAGATATATCAAGACACATTACAAGACAGAAGAAAGAAACCATTGTCCCAAGCTCCCATCTAGGAAGTTTTATTAATCTGACTAGTCCAGCAGCAAACAATTATTTTAGTTATCAAATACTCTCTTGATTATTTCTTGATTACATGATAAAATTGCTTTTTTGTCTACAAAATGTCAGACAGTAGCAAAAATTTTGGCTCACAAGTTCGTAAGTCCAAGGTGACGTCTGACCAAAGATTAATAAGCCAAAAGTATCTTATTTACAATAATAATAAACTGAGAAAAGGAGCAACTTCTCTCATCTCAGAATGTGGAAGTGACAAATGTTAGGAAATCTGGTTTAATAAATGACTTCATAATTGATAAATTTTCTGTTTTTTAATAAAACAATGAATCACTTGATAAATTTTAGCATTAATGCAGATCTATTTGGATATTTTTTTATATTTATAATTGTGGTTAAAAGAAAATGACAGATGCTATTTGCAACCAGGGTGGAATGGCCAAGGTGGCTATTTACACCTGCCTAGCATGGCAGAGACAAGCACCTAGGTGTCGGTAACCAACAATGCTATTTGCACCTGTGGCTATTTACACCCGTTTAGCATGACAGATAAGCACCCACATGTTGTAGTCAACAATGCTATTTGCACCTGGGATGGAATAGCCAATGCGGCTATTTACACCCGCTTAGCATGATAGAGACAAGCACCCAGGTGTTGTAGCCAACAATGATATTTGCCTTCTGGGGTGGAACAGCCAATATGGCTATTTACACCCACTTAGCATGACAGAGACAAGCACCCAGGTGTTGTAGCCAACAAGGCTAATTGCACCTGGGGTGTAAATAGCTAATGTGGCTATAGCCAATGTGGCTATTTACACTTGCCTAACATGACAGAGACAAGGACCCAGGTGTCATAGCTAACAGTGCTATTTGCATCCTAGATGTACATAGCCAATGTGGCTATTTACACCCACATGGCAGAGACAAACCATGATCTTTTGCTAAACATTACCAAGTAGTTTTGTTGCCTAAATGTCACCAAAGTGTGACTGAAAACTAAAAATATTAATATAGAAAAACTGAAAATAAGTAAACCAAGTCTAAAAATTAAAATTCAACACTGACCTCTAGTTTCACATTGGATTCAAACTCTGGTCTCTGTCCGTTAAAACTTGCATGTTAATGTTAACATTGTATTTAACCCATTCATCCACCACAGCCTCCTATCTACAGAGAATCTGTCCCTCTTTATAGCTGAAGAGTATAAATAACAGAATAGCCACCATGTGACTATTGTCACCACTGGCTATTATTACTATTTTAAAATTGACAGTAAAATAGTCCTAGAAATAACACACAGTCAAATCAGAGAGCAAGATATATTAAACTGCAGGTAACCATAGCAACATTACATATGCCTCACACTACATTGCAATTAACGCACAGCTGAACCAGACACACTTTAAACTGACTCACAGTATGTTAGATGGCAACATATTGAAATCACAGTTCTCAGCTGCCGTGACGAACAAGCTGTTCTCAATATTGTCATGAAGAACATATTGCTGCTAACATTCAGAACACAGGCGGAGAAAATGCAAAACTGTTGATGGATTTATGTCTGGAATTTTGGTGCTGGGTATAAAAGCCTGCTATGCATACATCAGTTATAATTGACATAAACAACTGTGAGCTGTCCAAAGTCCAGATTCCAGACTTTCCATAGGTGCACCAGGCAAAGTTGTTGGAAAAGGAGATGGAATGCATTAGAAGTAACAGTAAGAGTACCTGCACTTGTCTTCAATTGTAAAAAGGTAGAATTAAAAGTATGAAACCGCTGTAAAAATGAAAAAAAAACCTCAGCCTCCGGAGGAATGAAACACAGCTGCTTTTGTTCTCCTTTGGTAAATGATCATGATCGAAGCAGCACCCTAAGGTGTCATTTATCAGGAGATCTTGTCATATATTATCTCTTGTGTGTTATAGGCAACTTGCTTTTGCTTTGATGTGGTATTTCTGAAGTTTTTAATGTGTGACTGACAGAACACTCTTAGAAATAATGAGGCTAACTAGAACCATGAAGGGTTCTTCAGCTTATCCCCAACAATGAACCTGTCTCGGTTCATTGGTAGAAACTTTTATCAAGGGTCCACTTACTGTAGAACCCCTTCAGAGAGTTCTACCTCGAACCCAACATGAAGGGTTATACCTAGAACCATCTGTGACGGGTTTCACTTCAAACCCCCCCAAGTAAGCTTCTACAGAGAACCCTTCTAAAACGTAATGGTCCCACCCAGAACCCTCTCTGGGGGTTCTATCCAGAAAATTTCGACCATCCACAACCCTCTAAGGGTGCTACCAAGAATCCACCCAGGAAGTTCTATGAGAATAGTTTTATTCCAAGACTTTACCTTGAACATGAACAGGGGTTCCACTGAGAAACTTTTTATATTCCAAGGTTTGATTCAGAACCCACCCAGGGGGTTCCACCAAGAACCTTTTTATATTCCATAGGTTTTATCTAGAACCCATCCACAGATTTCTATCAAGAATCCTTTTATATTCTGAGGGTTTTATCAAGAACCCAGCCACGGGGTTTGAATGAGGAGTTCTTTATATTCCATAGGTATTATCTAGAACCCACCCCAAGAACCCTTTTTATATTCCAGGGTTTCTGTCTAGGACACACCCAGGGCTTTCTGCCGAGAACCCCCTACACAAACCCTTGACAAAAGGGTTCTTCAAGGATTTCAACAATCCTTCGTTGAAACAATTTTTTCCTCCTTCAGTCTTACAAAGAACCAAAAATCACACATGCACCATCAAAAGCAAATGGTTCTGGGTAGGAACTCGGCCCTCGGGAGGGATCTTTGTTTCTAAGAGTGTGCACGTTCTTGGTTTTTAGTACTTCTTGCCAATTACTTGTTGTGGTATGTTACACATTGCATTTATTTGGGGTTATTTGTCAGGTCACTTCTCCTGTGTGAGATGTTCTTTAAATCAGAGGAGGATCCTTCATCCTCAGTGTTGTCTTGTTTGTTGATAAAATGTTCTCGTTGCAGTCGTGAACACTGCAAAATCTTTTTTTCTTTTCTCTGTTTGTCTACCATTTCTCAGTCTGCTTCTTTATCTGTCTCTGACATTGTGTCACACTGTCTTTCATCTCACTTTCTCACCCTCTTTCTCTCCCCGTACCAACCACTCTTCACACATTCCAACACACACACACACACACGCACGCACACAATTACCCAACAGTGTCTGCTCCGCGCTCTCATGTCTGCCACTGAGGTCAGAGTCTGGGTTTTCTGTCCTCGAGCAACACAGCCGTGCTTCACCGTGACTGTAACTCCAGCTCTGCCTTGCAACTCTAGACTCCAGCCTGACTCAGGTCATCCGCCCGCCGCCTCACCATGACAACGGGACGGCGGTAAACCCACCTGGTCACACGCTCAGGCGCATGCTTACACGTTCAGTCATGTGCTGCGGGACCCGTGATCGTCGCAATTGCACATCCGGCAACACACATCGCGGATCACTAAACGGGCTGGGAATGCGTGTAAGGCCGGGCTTTGCTGTGACTGTGAGGTGAATTAGACAGATCCTGATATAAATACTGCGGGATCAGATGTTTTTCTTGTGATGATCGGTTTATCTTGGGGAACAAAGCCTTTTGTCTTCGCCTCAGCCGCGAGAAGCTAAAGGGGAACTGTCGGGGCGCTGTGCTGGCGGGGTTCATGTCATTATCGATGTAGATCTGCGCTGGCTGTACGGAGCGGGACCCGGGCGTTTGAAGCGCGAGGGCTTTACAGGGAGACAGTCATCTCTCTCACACAGGGAGAGCCAGACTCTCAACTGTCTCCTCTGAAAATTGGATTTCTATCCCCTGAGATTAGGATCAGGCTTTCCCCGCTCCAGTGAGGCTCTATTAGAAAAACATGCCGCCCTCTGAGGCCAAGAGAAGCTCGCAGCGCAGGCCCAGTCGTCATCTCCGTGACCTTTGACCTTCCAGGACCGGCCGCAGCACTGATCCCACACCCGGGCGGCTTTCCTCCGGGTGTTTGTCCGCCTGCCAGACAGGCATGCCCTCAGCCAGCCGCAGGTGTCATGCATTTGACGTGGCCCCGCCCCCCTCTTCCACCCTGCCTGGGGCGAATGACGATCCCCCAGAGGAGGACAAAGGAGTGTCTGTCCTCACTGAGACAAGCAGACATGAACCCCCCTTCAATGTGTCATTTACATGTCCACCTAACAGATTCCCAAAGCATATTATATGTTCAACACTGGTATTAACTATCAGCTATTGTTAGGCTTTGTTAGAGCAAGAAACAGAACATGCTATTTGACACTCACACCAGCAGCTGATAAAACAGTTTTACTGTAAGCAGCATAATGTGGATGATGCTGCTGGGAACAAAAACAAGAATCATCTGTAAAAATGTGTTTTTTCATGTGTGAGAACAATACTTGTTTTCTTACTGACGTCAGTAAGCCTCAAGGTTCCCAGACAGACTCATGAAAAAAGTCTGAGTGAACAAATTATGATAAACTGTAAGCATTCAATTAACGTGAAGAAAAATAATACTTTACAAAATGAAGGCTCAAGAAGTAACTGTTCTTTTTTTGCAGAGACAATATGTGAGCTGACTGGTAATTGGGACACCTCGAGGCTTGCTGGACATGACAAGTACAGAATATAAGCAACAGCATTAGAAAACACATTGCTCTTAAAAGTCAAAGGTTCAAACCTCTAGGCTTAAAAACTTTTTTCGGTACAAGGAAAATGTAACCACCAAGCCTAAGATTTTGTAGGTGCACCACAAACAGCAAGCTAAAGTTAAGGATTGTAGAAACCTAATAAAATATTCAGCAACTTAAAGCTGAACTAATCAATATAGAGTGCTGCGGGGATGACGTATTTTTGTAGGCCGCCTCAGAGGTATCCAAGACTCTGGTTCCCTCCAAAAAAGCCAAACAACACAAATCAAAAGTTTATGAGTTTTGTTCAGCCAGATAATCCTCACAAACAAACACACATTTATGGTTTTTGAAAGATTAATGCGATCACCAGAGGTAAAAAAAGCTAACAAAACACACCACGGTTGCCTAACGTCACGTCAACACCACTACGTGACTAGTGTCTGGAGTGTGATGGTTTATTTTCCAGACATGATCTGTGGTTAGGGTTGCCACCTGTCCCATATCATACCATATCATACCATATTGGAATATAAGATGTACTGTCCCTTAAGGAATCAATATAGGACATGATTTGTCCTGTATTTTCGTGCATACCCTACTCTAATGCATATACTGTGTTTTCAAATAACATGAGAGATAATAAAAACAAGTGTCTCATGAGACCTAGCTGAGAATTATTAAATCGGAATTTGTGGAAGAGAATGTCACCTAGAATGTCCCTTAACATCATCATTGTGTCCCTTATTTTTTCATGTTGAAGGTAGCAACCCTATCTGTGGTCTCATTTAGCCACTTGTTTAGCAACCACCTTTTTTCAGACACGAGCTGGGTATTTATTGACATATTTTATGTTGTTTAACAAAATGTGAAAATCTCTTCAGCTTGTGTTGACCACAGACCTTCTTTCAGCCCCCCCAAAAAAAATATTTCAAGAGGAGGGAACTGGAGGTGCTAACATGCTAACTCATTTCCAGTTTTTAGGGCTCATTCCTGAAAGACTCTACTACCAAATTAACAGTGGATGAAATTACCATGTGTAATGTACAAGAGCTAGTAATGAGGATCCTACAAAGAATTATCACCTACTTTGCTGTTCCCCTCAGTTCTATGGAGCATTAGCTTCTTTTAGCTTGTAGCTTTTTTTTTTTTTAGCCCACAACTTTACTGTTCTGCTTCCTTCCCATCGGCCTTGTCTTTACCTGCATAATGGCAGTTATTTTCTGTAAAAAATCCATTGCACACTACCTGACCAGCACCAAATGACATACAAAGTTAATGACTAGCTAATGTGACAATAGCGTAGTAGCATTTAGCAGCTAGATATTTCCCGCTGGAGTTAGAGGAGCTAAAAGAAGTGTGAATATTGGACTTGGACGTTCGTTAGGTGGCTAAAAACACAGCTATAAATGGGTGTTAATGTTGCTCAATGTCCTCCAGATGTGTAAATTCTTTGCTAACAATTTATTAGGGAATGTAGTATCATAATATGTCAATGTTGTGTTTTTAGCTTAGTTAGTGTAAATCACTTCGCTTTCAGAGTCTGGACCAAAGTTAGATAAATCCAGCAACTGCATTGCCTTGTTCAGAACTGTAACACTGTAGTGTTTTTTTGCTACTGATTCTGACTAGCTTCCTCACAGAAACAGCAGCTGAGGCTCATGGGTATTGTAGTATTTAGGGCCATTCATCACACCAAAATAGGTGAAACCAGTATTTCTATGTGTAGGTTACCATACAAATGGGAATTTTTCGGTTTACATAATTCCAGCAGCAGCAGCTCTTATTTCATACTGCACAACTCTATACAATGTGAGGACAAATATGGGTATTATATGAAATGTTCTGAATACAAGGCTTTGGTATTTTCCCTCAGGTGTCTCTGTCTTTTGTTATTTCATCCTGTGCTCAGATCCCGTGTTCTCAGCAGGGAAAAAAAAGTGTCTTTGGTGAACAAGGATCTGATAGATGAGTCATGATTCGGAGTCAGCGAGAGATAGTCCATATGGCCTGAAACTGCTCGGAGCCATATGGACTGTCTCCCTCTCTCTGTAGATGATCAATCATCATCAAAAACTACAAGAACGTCGTCTTCACTCGGTTTCACATCAAACAGAGCCAACTGAACAAATGAAGGATAATTAAGCAACCTTTGACTTTTCTTATCAACGTCCAGGACATTGCAACAACATCAACAATTGTCTGGCACGACCAACAGTAGATTACAATTTCCCCAAACAATGCAACGGAGTCAAGCCGACTAGCCAATGGATACAGAGATCCAACAGAAACTTTTAGTGAAGGGTAATACATCTCAATACAAAACCCTGCAACAAAAATACAGATTTGGATTTTTGGTTCAACTCTCTGATGACGCTATGATCCCAGATGCTCGCCTGGAACACCGTCAAAGGTCAGCGAGGCAAAGAAGATGTGTTGAAAGACAAACATATTCTCCTTACTTAACTACTTAATCATTTTAAAAAATATATCTTCCAGTGACACTTTCCATAAATTCCATGTCCATAATGCATTATAAGCATATTCACAAGACATTATAATGCATTTTAAGGCTTTATGAAACTCTTTATAAATGGCTATAATCATGCATGACGTATAACAAGGTTTATATAAGTGTTATAAGTGGTGAACATAATGCATGACAATTATTATAAGTGCAGCATTTCAGTTCAGACAGTTGCTATAACCTTATACAGTGTTGTCACTTTGAATGCAGAACTTATAATACATTATGTCCACCACTTATCATACTTCATAAACTTTGATATAAGACTTTTATAAAGCCTTATGAATGTATAATAATGCTTTATGAATGTGTGTGTTATAATGCATCATACACACGACCTTCATAGAAAGTGTTACCACAGTGCTGTCACTTTACTTAAAGCTCACAAGTCATGCTATAGCATGTCATCTATGTCTATAAGGCATTATTCCTTTTCAGAAACATTTATAATCTGTTAAGATACATAAGAGCAGTTCTCTATGTCTGTTATGGTAGCTATGGAAGTTATAATGTGCTATGTAACCCAAGACTCGCTTATCAAGAGTTTTCTAAAGCCTTAAAATGCCTTATGATGTCTTATGAATGTGCTTATGATTACTATACTATACTATACACTATAGACATGACCTTTATAGAATGTGTTACTAGTCTTCCTTGTGATCTTAAACTTCACTGATCTTCGATACAAACTCACAGAACTTCATTTTAGCCTCTAGTGAAGCTGTAAAGTTTTCAAATATACAAAATGTGTCAAGATGTAATTTAAGGGGTAAATCACAGTTCAAAGGGTTAAATCAATGACCGGCTAACACATACATCCTCATGTGCATTTCAACAGAAAAAACATCCTCTGAGATTGGACAGAGGAGCCAAACTTTAATTTATTTTCTTTGGGAATTCAGAGTTTCAGGCAGCTTTCCGAAACACCTGCTCTCGATCTGGAGGCAAGTCTGATAAGCTGAACCAACTCTGTGGAAGTATGGAGAAACTTTCCCCATACTTCCCATACTCCGTCAAGAGTCTCCTTGGATTTGATATCTTATTATGTACTTTGTTGCAATGCCAAGGTTGTGCTCTCTTTTCACTGACTCTTGCACTTCTCACTACTGGTTCCTGCTAACTATAAAGTTCCTCTGACCGATGTTACCCAAATACCGAAAATCTACCGTGGAGCGCGCTGTATCTCATTTAGTCCCTCTCTTCTGGCCCTGCAGGGCACTGACTTCACTTATGAAAACACGACTTCCCAGCTGTTTGTTTTCCTGTGTCTTCTCACGAGGAGCAGAAAGCTGAGCTCAGCCAGTCAGCAACAAAAGACACTTCAGAAGAGACCTCAACAGTAGAGATGTTTTGTTCCCTCTGGCTTGTATTTTGGCTTGGCCCTCATTCCAAGGTATTGCAAAATAAAACACGAATACTGGTGCTGTCTTTTCGCAAGATTCCAAGATAAAATTCATCTGTTCACATCGATATTGTGATGAAACTCCCAGTTAAAGCTGGGTCTCATTGTAAGTCTTTCCATATTATTTCTGATAGGATACCTGAGTTTCAGTGTCGACACCAAACCAATACTTTTTGGGGAAGCTTACTTTTTAAGATATATGAGAAAAAACATTTTTCATTTACCTAAAAAAGCCAAAACTTTTAAACTTTTTTTAAACACAAAAAGCTGTCCTAAATAAGAAAATTTGCAAAATGTTGATTTTATCTGATCAAAAATTACAAATCTGACCAAATATTCATGGCCAACTTTCAGAGACGCAGCAGTATGGACACATTTCTGTCTGTATCAAAAGTTTTTGTAAGTAATACATCGAGGTAAGTTCATACTCACAGATATAATAATACTCTCTGCCAGGGCGGAATTCGAAGCCTAAGGAGAACGGAGTGAAGAGCTGGAACTTCTCAGAGAACTTCAGCGGTCCGTTCGGCGACAGAGGCCTGTTGCACTCCCAGCGTTTGAAGCCCTTGGCGGTGTGGTCGCAGGAGCTGTAGCCGTCGTAGTTCACCATGTAGAGGATGTAGCGCTCGGCCCGCTCGTCAGAGACTGGCCCGACATAGTGCGGACAGTAGACGTCAAGGTAGTCGTTGATGCAGACGTCGATGTGGTAATCGCCCCGGTAAAACCTGGAAGAGAGAGAAAGAAAAGAGGGGAATGTGAATATATCCTGACTGAAAATAGCAAAGCTGTTTTAAGAATTTTGGGGTCAAATGTTTCAAGTCAAATGTCATGTCTTCATAAGCAAATTACAAGTCATTTGCAAGTCTTTCAGGTCTGTAAATGGTGACCAAGGTACTTAAATGCACAGGCCTTTTTTAGTGATCTGGAGTTTTACCAGGTCCAAACTTGAAATTAAGATTCAAGTTGCAAGTCCCTTTGATAAGTCTTAAGTAAAGCCGCATCTCAGTGCATTTCCACTGCAGGTAACAGGGTCTAAACTATGGTCTGGGGACATAATTTTAGCCCTCAAAAAGTCCCTTCTCTAAGGGTAGTACTTTCCATAAGTACAAGAACTATGGGGGTTAAGGATTTCATCACTGACCATTTCTGATTGGTCGAATACTTGCAGCATTTTATTTCAGACAGAAAATTCATCTGTAAACCAGTTTGTTTTTGGTCAATGAGCATATTAACATGGAGTTACAGAAGAAAGCATAGTACAACAAAGTAAAGGCGTTATATTGAATAGTTGCATGCAAAAATGGCATGTAAAAACACCTGGCATATTTTCATAATTTAGTTGACTAATTTGCCTCATTTTCAGGGGTCTTCAGACTGTGGTGGACACACTGACAAGATCAGACTGGAGGCAACTTTTAGTTCCTTGAAAAGTATTTCCTGGGAATAAAGGTTCCAGATACGTTGGGTGGCTTTTGACACTTAATGGTGATGGGAGGGAGTTTTTGAGCACTAGTAATGCTATGGAGCAATACTTTAATGTGTGGGCTTCCTTTTTTGTGTTGAACACACACAAACACCCGCAATGCACGTTCCTGCCAATGGTTGCATACCATTCAACAGACAGGTGGTGGTAACGCGCCAAGAAGCTTTAGCAATGTGCTAGCAAAGTACAGGAAAGAGGAAGACTTCTAGCAAGGACAGTGTAAACAATGCAGGTTTCCAGATGATCTAAAAATTGGCTTTGAAATTGTTTTGAGGAAAGACATGCATTCACATTTGGCACACCTAGAAGATATACACAGTTTGCATCTGCTCGCAATTTGGAGAGTAATACTGAAAATAAGCAGGGCACCTTTGAAAGACTAGTGCTTTGTATTTAGTAGCATCTAGCAGTGATGCTGTAGATTGCAATCAATTGAATATTGTTTGCCTCACCCTCCGCAAAACTCTAAAAAAAACTGAAAGACCGTTATCTAGAGCCAGTGTTTGGTGTGTCCATTCTGAGTGACTGTAAAAACATGGCAGTTCAACATGGTGTCCTCTAAGGAAGAGAACTTGCATGATCCTTGGATATAAACAGCTCAAGTTGAAAAACAAAACAAAAATATTCTTATTTTCAGTTGATTATACATTAATGAAAACATGTGAATATCATATTCCATTTCTGCTGTACTCTGCCAATAACATGTACACCAAAGAGGCATGTGACCACTTGTGCTTACACGACTGAATTTAAGTGTGTTTATAACCCACAGTTTTTCTTCATGTCAGCAATAACACTAACATGATTAATCTATATATTATTGGTGAGGTGATTGTTCTACATGTTTACATGCAAGCATGATTCCCTCAAGAGCATCATACAGGATCATGTGATCACTGGTCCTGACCTTTATTTAGTTACCCAGTGAAAAAGAGCTGAGCGTGCACGCTCTCTCTGCAGCAGCCTGCTTTGTGTTTTCTCCACATTTAACACTTAGATTCCCTGAAGCAGCGCTTTGCTCAAGGGTACAATGGTGGCAGCTGTTTAAATGTGAAGATAGTTACTGTTGATTTGTTCGGGGAGTCTCTAGCCATCATGCATCCTTGATGATGCGTTCTCCAAAGAGTTATGAGCACTCCAACACCTGATGACAAGAGATGGGAGTCTTAGCGAGGCCACGGCTGAAGAGAAAGTTCGGAAACTGAGGCCGGACTGCGAGAGACGCATCCAGGCTCCTCTGGTTTTGTTTACAGGATCTCATCATGTCAGTCTCGATCATCCTCAGGCTCACCCCAATCCCCCCGCACAACACACCCGCCCCGGCAGAAGCCTCTCATGACACACGCTAGTCAGTCCTAAGCCATATATCAATGTTGGTGCTCAGCAGCGATGACTTATGCTGGTGCTGAAATTAAAGTCCCCTAGCGTTACAGGGCTAATCCCCTGGTTAGCATGTGTCTTTAGCAGCTTTAAGAGGATCCCTCTGTAGAATGAGATTTTCATTAGCCCAATATGACAGCTTGATGTAGGAGCCCCTTGTGGAATCTCAGAGTCTGGGAAAATGAGGCCTGTTCTCAAGCCCCCGCCTTGAAACAGCCCCCATGATTTCTCGCCTGATGTTTACTGTAAACTGAGCGGACAGGAGAAAAGGGGAAAAAGTGCAGCGGCGAGATATGCCAGGTATTCATTCCTGAGCAGAGTGATTGGAAACACATATTCCCATAGGCGCCGTATAAGGTTGCATTTGTGAGGCTTTTAGCGGAGACAGATTAGGCTTGGACAGCCGGCTGCTTGTGTCTCCATAGCTGCTAATGGCCCGCGGTTCAGTATCACTGACATACTGCGGATGTCTTCAATACTCCACCTCTGTTCATTGACACAGCGAGGGCCGTCAGGGGAGACAGGCCAGAGACCGTGTTGGAGCATGCAGCAAGCTGATGATCCGATACGGGTGAACTCGCCGGGGGGTTGCACCCTGACGTGTCCAGCGGGCCCCGCTGCCCCATGGATCAGATATTACACCTACTCTCGCCCTCCCGCCGGAGCAGGGAAGGGAAGTAGCAGTCAGCTGATGTGAGGCCAGGTGAGACAGGGAGGGAAGGAGAGAGGGAGGTGGGGGGTGGGGGGTGAGGCACAGCTGTTGGCGCTGACGCGTACATGTCAGGGCTTCGGGAGGCGTGAGCAGCATAAAGGGAGGTGTGCGTCGGCTGTGGCCTGCTGGGGGTATCAGGTTGTCATTACACAGATTGTAAATGTGCTGCAGGATTAGTAGCCTCTCCTACTGGGTTTGCAGCAGCCACAAACGAGCGGATGTGTGTGTGTGTGTGTGCGTGTATACGTGACAGCGGAGTGTGTTGGTGTCTTATGACATCAGTAGCCACACTCTAAAAAAAAGTTCAGAAAGCTCATAATTTATATTTATTGTAATGAGTCATAAAATGACCATGGGATGTCATCAGAGCTTAAGGGAATGATAAGAAATACTAGCTCCTTTGACAATGCTAGTGACTGTTTATGAGTCATAAGAAATCATTAATAATCTCTTTGGAGTTTAGAAGGAGGAGTAGATGTTTGTACTGGTTAAATTGAGCAAAAACTTGTAAACTCACTGAAGTGAAAGTGAATAAGGTTAAAAGTTAATATTTTCTATTGCAACAATTTCATTTTAGAGCATCCAAATAATGACAAATCAGGTTTACAGCATGCAGTGAACAGTTTTTGAAATACAGCATTTGTTGTGTTCATTCAAGTCTCAAAACTTAAGGTGTTTGAGTTTGTCTTAAAGGAGCAATATATGACAATTGCACGTCCAAAAATTAGTACAAATAGCAAGTTGTTGCCATAGACTGTTTATTAAATAGGCTGAAGTCTTATTTAATTTACGATCTACACTTAAAGCGAGTTGTTTCCCCCACCCCTCCTCCCCAGACTCGAGGAGGTTCAGGCAGATTGCACAAACACTGCAGGAGTGCGAGGCGAGTGCAACACTGTAAAATGACAAGTGACGACAAGTCCTTCACTGTAAGTTGATCAGGTGTTTATAACTGTCAGCTGTCTTTCAATGTAAAGCTCAGCCTGTTATCCTGAAAACAAAAGCCCACTGCTGCAGAAATACACCCTCTGAACTTCTGACTGCCTGTCTCACTGCCCGCCAAACTGAACATATTGCTCAATTTAACCATTATATACATCTACTCCTTCAAGATTGTTAATGATTTCTTAGGACTCATAAACAGACACTTACTCATTTGGCAAACATTTAGCATTAATTTGAAGTCTAATTAACGTGAAATGGAAAAGCAATAACACAAGTGGCAGAGCAGAACGGAAATAAAATAGAACAACACCACGGCTGCAGCACTGTTGTCAAAGTAGCGAGAATTTCAACTTAACATGTTTCCTTAACCTCCGATGACATACCATGGTCATCTTATGATTTCTCCTTAAAAACTAAAAAATGTAGTGAAGACAGTTGCCTTGAAGTTATAAGCTTTCTCAACTTTTTTTTTTAAACAGAACATATTCTAATCTTTTTCTCTCTCTAATTATAGTCTGGCCAAACATGAAACCAAATCCCTTGTTTTCTGTCCCAGTTTTCTCTCTTTCCCCCCCCCTTTAGCACCAGCTGAGCGCTTTGGCTCCAGGCAGGCACAGCATGGCCTCCCCCAGCCTCAGTTTCAGAGTCTCTTGCTGATATTATGACTACCAGGGGTTAACCGGCTCCACAGTATCATGTCCTCGGCCAGAGGCACTGTGGGGCAGCCCGCTTTGTCCTGCCGTGTCTTTACAAAGCCTTAAATGTTAGCCACTGACACTTGCGAGGCTGAAGCTGTCAATCAAACCTGAGCTGGGACTAACAGCTCAGATTAGTCCGGATTAGGAAGAGTTTCAAACTAATGTCTTTGTGAGAGAGAGGTGAGGAAAAAGTTTGTGAAAGTGATGATACATCCTGACTGTGTCTGGAGTAGGGACAGCGTTTAGTCCCGACAGCATCAACAAGCGCATCAGAATGAGTCTCCAGTGACCACTTGTGATTGGATTCCACTTGTGCACTCAATAGAGATCAATGCACTCATCACTACTCAATGCTTCAATGCATTCTTATGTAGTCAATATTTCAGGCATAACCTGATTGATTAGTTAATTAAAAGGGCTACCGCATTGTGATTAAGTATTTCTGATTCATGCATGCAATGCATTTGTGATGAGCCAAAACAGAACTACAGTTACACTTGAGGCCTTTTCACACCAGAAAGTCTGAACCAAAGTTTGCATTTTTGCTACGTTGTGTACTTTTGATCCATTTAGTTTTGGTTGCGATTATACACTTATGGCCAAAACACATGGAGCACGGACAGCATGCTCACTCTGAAAAGTGTCAGTCACTGTTTGTCAGTTCTTTTTTTTTTTTTTTTTACTGACTCTTCATAAAGTTTGAACATTTGGTCTCCTCCTGTCCCCATATGGTACCATGACTCATCCTGTTTTATTGAGTTGTTTTTCTTTATTCCGATTCTGATGATAGCCTGCCAGAACTTCCTGTAACTGGTCTTAAACCATCCAAAACAACATTTTCACACTGAACCATGGTTCAGTTTGATCTGGATCAAGACCATCCCTTTTCGTCAGAAGAAACAAATGTTTGGTCTGGACTGTCATCCTGTAATTTTGGTTCAGATCAAACCGAAAAGTCTGAAAGTCTGGACCAAACGAGGCAAAGTCCTAATGCTCTTGCAACATTGTAAATCACATCTTGACAGCACCATGTGATGTTTGGTCAATGAAATAATTTGACAGTATCATGGCATGATAGTTAGGAAAGAATCAACACTCATGACATGACCAAACTTTTTATGCTGCTATTGGCTGATTAGCGGCATTGAATTTTCCTAGTGTGGTGCCCGTTCAGGGCTTGGCTGGTCGGATCGGCCCAACTGCTTAGTCCCCGGAAGTGCTGCTTGCAGCATTGTGGAAAACCACTCATCATGCACCCAACACTACACTCCCTCGTGCACTCAGCAATGGTATGAAATCTATCGGCTCAGCATTTCTTAAGATATGCAAAGGATAGTCACACATACAGACAGGTAGACAGAGACAATAAGGCACCAAATTTGCCATGATCACTCACTGCATATGTCCACCAAATGTGGTGGCAATAGCACAAAGACTTCAGCAGATATAACATTTTTCATAATATAAGACCTGCGCAACTTGTAGCAAAAGTAGTCTGGAATATCAGAATTCCCCAAAAGTCGGAGTAGTGAAAAAACAGATTTTGGGCAAAATTTGAAATGGCAGAAAGTTGATCTCTGAGGCTGTACATGTCTCTGAGACCTTGGGTTCAAAAGTTATAAGCCAATATGTAAAGTTCATTGTTATATTGCCCCCGTCTGGCAAAATCTCACCAACTTTTGAAACTGAAATACACCCAACAAGCGTGAAGTCAATTGGATAAACAGTTGTCAAGAAAATCGAAGGACAAACATACAAACAGAGATCACTTCTTTTATAGTTAGATTTAGGTCATTGTGGAAAGGCGGTCTGAATCCCGTCCAAAACCTCCTGCCATAAAAGAACAAAAGAGACAATATTGTGCCGTGAGATGGCATTGCACGCCAATGCTCCATGTCTGGAAACAACATGCATCCCTGCTTGCTTGCAAATGTAGTTTGGGTGACCAGTTTCTCAATGGAAGCATATTTCTTTGCAATCCATTTATGATCACACATCAGCACAGATGGATTTGGACCACAGTTCTGAAGGGGGTCAAATGTGGCCAAACATATGCCGCAAAGAGAAGACTCAAATCCAAAATACGGACTGTAGGTGTTTATTACAAAAGATGATCAAATGCACAGCGAGAGCAGCGAGCGGGCCAACAGATGATCCAGATGTTTGCCAGATGGAGGCTATAAGGAGCTTTTTGAGTGGCAGAAATGAAATATTGATAAGACACAGAGCCATAAACACACAGTCCGACTCAAGATGTGGCCGCGTAGATGACATTTCATCTCTCGGTGTCTTCTGGTTTCTTCTTTTGATGAGGCTGACCAGAGACTTTCTCCTGCTGATGTCGGCTCTGATCTTTACTGTCTCTACCCCGAGACTTTGAGAGCATCCGTCAACCCCGCGCACCCCCCCACCCAAACCCACCGTGGCCTGGACTCAAGTGTGAGAAACTTTCATTCATTTACCGCGCTCTAAACCTTCAGCAGTGCTCCGGTTTCTTCGTTTTCATTACCAGCGAGATTTATTCATCTGTTTTTCTAAATGGCTTTGTTGTTAGAGGCTATTTAGTGAGTCATTAAGCCTTCACAGGGCTGATCGAGGCAATTTCAACAGTTGTGTTTTCCTTTCGGCGTTCTCCTGAGCAGCAGGGTGCAGTGAAGGCTGATCGAGGGTTCGGGGAGGTTTTGGTAGCAGGAGGCAGAAAGAACGATCAGACCTTGGCAAAACGCACGGTTCAGCAGTTCAGTGTCAGTTATAAATGTGTCATAATGAGCCATTAACAAAATAAAAGCACCTAAATCCTAAATCCATTTGTCTTAGGGATTAATGATCCCTGATTGGCTGAATTACTCACGGCCAGTTGGAGGGGCTTATCAATGAATCAGTAACTGGAGCTCTTAACAAAGCACACATCTACGGCTAATCCCTCTTTTCACTGAGATCCCCTGCCTGTTTGCTTTCTTTATCCCCTTCTGTTGTGTTATTGTCACTCTGTGGCCTGGCACAGGTAAGGTATGGCACAGCCAGTATGGAGTGAGACAGCTAATGGGAAGAAGAGGAGAGAAGAAGAGAGAGCATGAGTTAGTAGAGGGAAAGAGGAGAGGAAGAGAGGAACGTAGAACACAAGAGAGCGTAAAAAATAAAAGAAATCCCAAAACTCTGGTAATCAACGAGTGCTTTTGACGTAATAAACTCTAACTACTTTGTCTCTATTTTGCTCTGTTTAGTACTAGATTACATAGCTCTTTCCAGGAAGGTTTTAATTCTTAACTTGAGGGTCTAAATGTTGTTTCAGTTCTCTCCACACTGCCCAGAAAATTGAATCCCAGCCTTCCCCACCTTTTCTTTTTACTTTGTTTGCATGAATCAAAGTAAAATGAAAAACTCAAGCAATACTGTCTCTCAAATACATTTTTTAAAATATCATGTGGGCATTAAAGGGTTAATTTGCATTATTTTCAGCGAGTTTGTATGAGGTACTGTATTATGGTGGTCTGTAGTCATCAACTTCTTATACTTCTTACATCAAGACTTCTTATTCATAAAGGGTAATTTTATGCTGCAGAACACAGCAGTTGCTGGTCTACCGCTGTGTTATTGTGTGACTTCAGTGTATTAAAGGGTTCGTTCAGATTCACTTAAGTCACACAATAGTTCCTTTGGAGAAAGTGATACGTAGTGGTTTTCCATCGGAGAAGGTTGTCAGCCAAAAATATCCAGGTAAGTTTGAAACTGTAGAGTGTAAATAAGGTTTGCCAATAATACCAAATTTCCAGACAAGTTCAGAGGAGATGACCTCGGTATTCTCAAAGGCAGCTGAGTGCATAACTCAGTGGTTGTCAAACTTTTTCTGGCAAAAAGTCACCCCAACTCCCTGGAAATGAAGCCACAGCAACATGGATTTTAGTGGAAAAAGGTCAACATGATAGCATCAGGAAAAACTCTTGTTTGTTTATTTTTGCCGCATAAATCATATTCTTTGAACTTAGTTTCACTCTGTATTTTCGCCCTGGTCATCAACGTCCCAACTGCAGTGGTTTTATACCCCACCACTGGGGCCTGCCCCCCAGTTTGAGAACCACTGGAATAACTGAAGAAAAGCTACTTAGTTAGTCAGTTATGATGTTGTGGCTCTTCCAGACAATGAAAATAAATATTTTCTAGGTTCTATAGGAGTCTAAGGAGTAGAGAGAGAGAGGTGCAGGGGACAAGTGAGAGGATGAGTAAAAAAAAAGAGACTAGACGTAAAGAGGAGAGGTGGGAATGAAAGAGAAGTGCAGAGGAGGTTAGTTGGGAGCAGAAGAGGAGTAAAACTGTGAAAATATTAGTGATGAGAAAATAGAAGAGTGAAGAAGACAAGATAATAGAAAAGAGAAGAAGAGGAGAGAAAAGGAGGACGAGAAGATAAAAAAACAAGAACACAAGGCAGAGAGTAAAATGAGGAGGAAGAAATGAGGAATTGGAAATTGTTTCTCACAATTGTCTTTTCTTTGTCTTACGAGAAATAAATTAGATTCTTATTTTGAGTTTATAGATGCCTCATCTGTTTCTACCTTAGGTAAGATCAGTGCAGTGAGACAACAAAAGTAAGATCTTCTCTCGGGCTCAAATTAGTCTCGGGCTGAGACGAGACAAAGGCTATTTCTCAGGAGCTGAATTTAAGAAGTATGAGGAAATGGTCAAAGTCTTATCTTGGTCCTAAATTGAGCTAATTTTTGTCTTGGAGACACAGGCTAGACAAAGGAAAGAATGGCAAGATGGTAGAAGAAAGTACAAGGAAAAAGGACAGAGGAGATCAGAGGAATAAGGAGAAAGATTGAGGAAAATAGCAAGAACAGACCGAGAAAAATGGGCAGATGAACAAAACAAGAAGCAGGGAGGAGAATAGGAAATAAGAGAGGAGGACAGTGCATAGAAGACGAGCAAAAAAAAAAAGACATGGCAGAAGAAGAAGAAGAATGCAGACAGAACAAGAGGGTATAGAAGAAAGTGGAGGGGAGGAGGAGGAGGAGAGGAGGATAAAGCCCTCCTGTTGTTTTCCTCATGAACACAGTTGGGTCAGACAAGGGGCAGCTTCCCAGGGTTATTCCACAAAGACAGAAAAGAGGAGATGCTTTCAGCCCACAGGAACACATGAAGCTCCTGTCCCAACACACACACACACACACAAACACACACACGCACGCAGTGATAATGTCTGCACTGAAAGACACAAACCACAAACTGCAGACCTCACGTTGCTTCTATATCAAGTCCCTCAGTTTCCTCCTCCACAAACCCACCATGTGTACTGACTGTCACCGTGGAAACATGCAGTTCCTGATTGCAGCCTCTAGGGGGAACTCTTTATGGGGCCAAAAAGGGGCAATCTGGCCCCGCTCATGTGATGTGATGTCACCAGATGGGGTCTGTCCGTCCCGTTGCCCTCAGGGTTGGGAGGTCTCGATCACCCTCCCTCCACCTGTCCCATCATTCAGCTTTTTCGCCGCTGGGAAGTTAAAGCCATTATTACTTAGTTGTCTAATTATATACACACATCTGTCCAGCACACACACAAACACACACACACACACAGCGCATTTAAACACATAATGTGTCTGCCAGGGGGCTCAGTCCGACTGGGCGTTGACAGTGGAGAGATGGGAAAAATGGAGGCTGTAAAGTATAGACAGTTCTCTGTTTCTGTGTTTTTTTCCTGCTGGGAACAAACCCAGAGGAGGTGAATAATTGGCCTCAGATTGAAAACACATTGCTGCTAGTGGGAAGGCACCTCGCATAGTTAAAAAACTAAAACAGAGGCTGCAGAGAGTGGAAGCAGAGACGGGAAGAACGAGAGCGGACGGACAGACGGTCTGTTTACGGATCCTGGTGGTCCCGACCGTGCCAATCGCTAACTCGTCCTTCAGAGCAGACGCGCTTGTGTGCCAGGCTATAAGTGAGTCCACACACACAGAGAATGTCTTATGTAAAGCTTCATGTAGATCCTAATGTCTGTCTGTGCAAAAGAGGCCCTGTTGTCTGTTGTTGTGCCTCGCGTGCCACTGTGCACTGCTAAAAAAAAACAAACCCAAGGCTGACGCTAAAACTATACCATTTCTTTGATACCACACTTTGAAAGACATGAGTGTCCTTCTATATTTTCGCTTTAAAGAAGAAGCCAAAGTTCTAGAATATTAAATGTTCTCTAAACACAGGCACTCTTGTCTGTATTTTTTGGGTCCATAATTTCCTCATAATAAAATTTCCTTAAAATGACTATAATTTAATTTTAGAATTACAGAAAATAGGAATTTCCTTGAAAGAAAAGCTGAATTTAAACAGCTACTTAAATGATTCATCCATCCATAATGCTCAGGGAATAACATTTAGTACATTTAGTAGGGGTCGACCAATATGTGTTTTTTCAGGGCCAATACCAATACCAATTATTAGTGATCCTGGGGACTGATAACCAATATTTGGAACTGATATACAATTGCAGTAAAAATGACACTGTCAGTACTTGTACTTTTTACTTCACTGAACTTGTTTGTTAACTTTAGTTACTAGTTTCATTGCAGATTATTAATACAAAAATATCAATTAACAAATAAATTATGATGCATTAACAAGCTCCATTAAAGTGAGGAACACATTAAGTAATATAATCCAGCAATATTGTATATATCTGCCATTGGATAGAAAAAATCCAATAATTGCAAAAATGCTGAATATCGTTGCCGATATTCTGTCAGCCCCTAGTCCCTAATATGGGTCAAGCTCCGAAATCCAAAAGCTTGATCCTACATTTCCCATAATGCATCTAAATTGTATCTTTAATTAGACTCCCCACGCCTGTCCATGTCTGTCAGACTCCACGCTCCAAATTTATAATGAAGATTTGAAGTCTGAAGACCAGTCCAAGATCATTCTGCCATCACTGCAACATCGTCCAGGTTATTTACTCAGACTCTGCAAAGCTCCCCCAGAGCCACAGAAGACGATGTAGCCTCCAACTGTTTTCACAGGCTGAGAATTACTAACCACAAGTAAACTGATCCCATGTGTAAAATCAGTGGAGTGTCCCTTTAAATAGCCTACAAGCAAATATTCATTTATTATTAATTCATTATAGGAAACTTTATTATTCACCATAGATATTAGATTGTGTGCTAACATGTAAACAAATGTCAGCCTGTTTACTGAATAAAACCGGACACAGCTGAAAAGTCACAGTTTTGTCAGGCTGAGTACCGAACAAGTCTCCTGATCATTCACTTCAAATGAGATCAAAGATCAGACTATCAGACTTGATAGCATTGAACTTTTAAAGCTAGCATTGCACTTTGGCTCCCGGCCATTAATCATACTCCTTCAACAGTGTCTTTGTGCAAAATTTAGCCAGCTATGCAGTTTAGCTTCCAGACATTAGTGAGGCAATGCAGTTCAGCCCCCCAGCTTTATACTATATTTTGCATCCTTCTTCCCTTTCCCACTCTTCCAAATATCCATACTCTTTCCAAATATATCTATTCATTCATTTTCAAACCTTATAATGTTTCCTTTATTCCATCTTTCATACTTCATACTGATATTCAACTTTTAAATCCAGCAATGCAGTTTAGCATCAGCTTTTCAACATCTAGCATTCAATTTATTTTCTTCAGAAATCGCCTTCTCTAGTTGGAAACTTTCATTCACCATACATATTAAATTGTATGCCAACCTGCACACAAGTCTCATGTTCGTGCCTGTCCAGCTGACCTGCTGTTCACTGAATAAAACTGGACACAGTTGAAAAATCACAGCTTTCCCAGGCCGAGCATGAAACGAGTCTCCTGATTGTTTGCTTTAAATGTCATCAAAGATCAGACTAACAACAGTCTGGACTTAAAGTGGAGGGGAAAAAAACACAAAAAAGCAAAGAGTCCTTGCAAAAACATAATTAACTTAACGACTATGAAATAAGTGACTCGCTGGTTTACATTGGACTGATATTATCAGCTGACCACTGCGTAGATTTCCACAAAAGCAGCCAATCAGATCACGAGTGACTTGATTGATTGATTGAGTGAGCTGACCCTTTAAGATGAAAATTTCTGACTGACTGTGAGAGACAAGAACTTCTCCTTCTTCTTACATGGATGAGGCAGGTTAATTACTGACAACGCTATTCTGGTGTCAAGGGGGTCAAAGCAGCACCATCAGCATGGGGTTAGTGTCAGTCAACACACACACACACACACACACACACACACACACACACACACACACACACAGCAGGGCTCCGTCATTCAGTCAGTGTAAAACCCCAAGGGGCCGACAGAGCGACTCATAAACCTCCTCTGTGCCAAGGATGGTTGTTCAGGTTGCCATGACGCCAGTTTACAACAACACAACGTTCCGACCACAGAGTCGGCACTTTTCACAAACACATAGTGTTCATAGCTGCAGGTGTATGAATTGTGGGCCCAGACGCAGGAACACACACGCACCTCCTCTACCAGCCCTAATGCCACATAACTCCAGGAGGCCCCGAGCAGGTCCTGTTAAAATAACCCCACTAAAATATATCCCATCAGCACCTGCTGGACACGAGGAGCAGGATGCTACAGATCACTGTACACACATATAGTGGATGATTTTTAAATTGCACTTCATGTGGACACTCCTGCAGAGCACGCAGCCAGTGTAACCTCAGAGAGTGGCTCAACATCCCAGGATGCCTCCCGTCAGACAAGCGGCTCACCGTGCTCGGCTGATATCGATCTGACACCTTAGACTCTGAGCTGAGGTCAGGGGTTAGTGACAGCCCATTATTCAGCCTGAGAGCCGGTGTTTGGTCAGTGTCTGAGCCCAGGTGACAGACTGACCTCGCCGTCGTCCATCTCAGGAGCTGCTGAGGGACGGAAGGTGAAGTTTAAAAAGTCTCTCTCTCTCAAAAAAAAAAAAAGACTCAACCCCCAAGAAATGCTTCATGCTTCATTCGCTGCTGTGTTTACTGGATTCCTCCTCCTCTCTCTTTCTCTCTCTCTCTCTCTCTCTCTGTCCTCCTCAGCTGGCACCTTATCATCATCCTCTTCTCGCTTATTTACTCCTTATTTAGTTCCTTCCACAGTATCTGTAAAGTTCATCACCATTGTTTTTTTTTTGTTTTTTTTAAAATAAGTAAAATTTTATTTCTCCAGGTGCAATAAATCTATCACATTTTCTTCCAAGTGATTTTCTCTTTTTATCAATATCTTACTATTTTTCAAAAATAAATAAATAAATAAATAAAAAATGCTGCAATTGCTTCTTTATGTTTCCCTGCGAAATATTGCATTCAGTCCTGCTGCACAACTGCATTTAAGATTTAAAGTAAAGGCCCTGGTATACTCAAACAGACGTGAACAGCAAACGTGTGGTTCTGTTTGCACCACACTGTCTGTATAGGTGGACATGTTCACACACGTGCAGCTGGCACGCACGGTCAGTGTACACCCTTGTGGACATGGGCTGGTGCTGGGCAAACGAAATATAATTTGAGCTTAAGCCATGAATTGTAAAATTACAGCGGATCAAGAAAAGTTGTAAAAAGAAAATATGCAGTCACCCCGACCACTTCTAAGCAGCTGTTTTTTTTACTGCTAACGTTGCCCCTTAGACACTTTTTAAAGTCTGCTATAATTAATATTTTGTTTAACATGGTTTTCCCACATAAAAACAAGGCTATATGGGTGAACCATGTACAGTATGAAACACTAGAGGGCTTTTAATTTGACACAAGGGCTTTTAATTAGAAACGGATACAGGAAATGGTGATATTCATGATGCCTACAGGAGGTGGACTGTTTGTACCTCACTGTAATGCGTTGTTTATGTTAATGCTTGACACAGCACGAGGTAGCACACACCAAAAGTGGGCTCTTGCGTTGAGCATCACCTCCCGAGGATGTAATTTATTTTGAAAGAGCAACAGCCAACAGGGAGACTCTAACACTTGACCAACTGAGTGGAAATTTTGGATCTGGCCTTGCGCTGTGCCCACCACCACTGCTTGCAATTGTTTGACCAGTAAAAGAGCAGTGAGCATCAAGATGGCTAGCATTAGCATTAGAGGAAACATCAGAGAGATTCAACCATACATGTTTGAGCTTCAGTCAAACCCAGACTCTGATATAGAGTGCACCTAAATCAGCGACTTACTACAGACATATCAAAATGGTAAGTGTAGTTAGCTTCTTTTATTTGTTTACATTTTTTGTTAGCTTATTAGCTTGTAATTGGCAGTGGCTGACACAGCTAATGCTAACTCTCACTCTTTTTAGTGACAAGCCTGCTCAGCGCTGGCTTAGACAGCAACTGACGTTCAAATTTGTGGCCTACCAAATTGAGCTTGCCTCTTTGAATCTGAAATTTTAGGAAAGTGCTAAATGCTAAGTGCTAAACTTATTTAGTTAAGTCTAAGTACATAATCACTTTATTTTCATTTTGTTCTGTCTTTCTAAAACTAACTTCAATGTAAAGCCAGTCATTACATACAATCATTATTATCTTTCGGCTCTCCGAAAAAAACTATGAAAAATCAATTTAAAAACAGATTGTAGAGAAGTGCACAACTCTAGTTACAAACTTTGCATGGATACGAGTTGGTATAGTTAAGGTCAGACATTTTAGGGGGCATAAACAAAGGAAAAACACATCCTTGAGTGGAGGGGGATCATTAAAATGTTATTTGTTTCTCAAATTAATATTAATTTTTTGTTTATTTTATGTATTTGATGCTGCACATGTGTGAAGTATGCTCCAGAGCAAACACATACAGTGGATTTATGTATGTAGATTTGGGCTGTATATCTCTAAGCACACATTATACTTTGATGAACTGACTTCCTCAACTCCTTTCAGGAGGAAAAAGATAAAAGAAAAGAAAAAAGATAAAAAAGAATACAAGAAGGAACACTCAGAGGCAAGACTAATGCACATTCACACACACACACACACACACACACACACACACTTTGTTTTACTATATTTGCGGGAGCCCATAACACATTGCTTGGCACCTTACCCAACCCTACCCATCATACTGTGTCTAACCCTCGCTCCAAAACCAAGTCTTTTAAACTGGTGTTCAGCATTTTGATCCCCACAAAGCTGTCAGTCCCCACAAGTATAGTGGGATCCCTGTTTTTGGTTCCCACAGCTGTCATCCCCACAAATATGGTGGGATCCCAGGTTTTGGTCCCCACAAAGCTGTCGGTTCCCACATGTATGGTGGGATCCCAGATTTTGGTCCCCACAAAGCAATCTGTCCCCACAAGAACAGTGGGATCCCAGGTTTTGGACCCCATGAGTGTGGTAACACAAGCCTCCCAACACACACACACAAAAACCCAGATGCAAGCAGTGAATTCTACAGGAAGGCCCCACCTGAAGCGCGCTTGACTAACACGGCCCTGATCCTCGCTCCGGCAGGGCCCAGAGTCAGACCTCTGACCTCCCTCCCCAGGGGTGATCTGAGCCCCCTGCGCTGCCCTATCAATTTACTGCACCCCAGGGAGCAGCGGCCCCGCCCGCCCCCGGGCCCAACACACTCTGAACCCACAACCGAGAGGTGGGGGGGGGGGGGGGGGGGGGGGAGGAGAGGAACCCACAGCGTCTGGACTCAATCACCCGCCCATGACAAGCCTGCAAAGCTCTCACACACCACCACCGCTGCATGCACACATACGCACACACACCAACACCAGCACTTATCCACCAGTGAGGTCTCACACACATCAAAGTGCGGTGGAGCTGACTCGGTTGAGTAATAGGCGTTCTGCGGGGAGATGGTGAAATGCTAAAAACTCAGGCTCGGAAAATTTGTTGTGTTCATGGCTCTGAGAAGAGACGAGAGTGTGTGTGTGTGGGGGGGGGGGAGAGAAAGGGTAAGAGAGGATTATATTCAAGGTTTGAGAGTGAGAGAGAGGCGGGGGGTGGGGGGAGGAGTAGAAGAGGCAGAGTGAAAGATTGACTTGTGAGAGAAATGTGAAAGAAGAAGCCAAAACAATGTGAGAAAATGCGAAAGAGGGGAGTGGGAAAGAGCACATCCTTGATTTAAAACTCCCATAGGTCCTGTAGAAGAGCTAGGAGGTCTGTTTATGTGTGTGTGTGTCTGTGTGTGTGTTTATGTGTCTGTGCATGTGTGCGCTTGGCTCTGAGACAGCTTTAGTTTATTTGTATGACCCAATATCACATATGAAGGCCCTGAACATCAATGCCTTCCAAACTCCTACACACACAGAAATAAAGCCTTGTAAAGTCATTACTTTCACAGAGCACTCCAACACTTTAGATTCAACTTGACAATATCAAAAAAGAACTGAAACTCAACTTGGACTTTAACACCAATGACTCGTGACTTCACTTGGACTTGAGAGATTAAACAAATCTGCTGCAAAACACGTGGGTCTAAAATAACAGATGAAGACGCTACAACTGCCAACTTTTTTAACATTTGAAGTTGCACAAAGAACAGTAGATCAAGGCTCATTTGTTAAAACGTCATTACATCTGTTGAATGACTTGTCAATACTTGAAACTCAAAGTTTAAGACTTGGGACTTGATTTGGAATTTGAGTGCAAAGACTTGCAACTTTCTTAGGACTTGCAAAACAATAACTTGGTCCCACCTCTGCTCTGAAGTCTCTAAAGGGGCGACTACAACATACAAGGTGAGGGTCACGTACCCAAAGTGGGGAGCTGAAGGCATCAGCAGGCTTCTTGTAATATGTAAAGGTAATCAGTGGAGAAGTCAACCAAACTGTTCTTGAAATTCAACATTTACTAAAACATTTACAGACCCTTCTCCGATATTCCCTTTGCTGTGAGACGTAGTCAAACAACTTGTCATGTTTCTCTGTTCTTTAACCTCTATAATTTGTCTTTGATTACAGTGATTACTCTGACTCACACATCATGGTGGTCCCTCAAGATTCTCCTGGTGAAAAACACTTGTACTTCTCAGGAGACGTAGTGTGGACCACTTCTTGTCAAATGACCAACTGAGTGACAAGAGATCAGTGGAAACCAAACTCTTTTAACGCTCCGAGCATCTTGAGCGCACTTTGCACCGTGTCAGGTAAAAAGCAAAGCAGTTACATGTGTGTAGGCAAGTTGCTGCAGGTACAGGTGAGAGGATGACCCCTGCTGCGCCAACGCAGTGGGCTGTGTTTGAAACAGCATTTTTATTGGTCAGAGAAAACGTGGAAGCGATGACTAGAAATATATTGAGGATATGTGGCAGAAAAGAAATATTGTTATGATCTTTAAAAATATAAAACTCAAAGGGTTTGGACTGAACTGGGCTAGCCTTGACTGGACTGAACTGAACCATTGGTGGGACCATCCACAACTTTTGCCAGTGGAAACCCAAAATAACCGTTACGTGTGCCAAACTGACCTGAACTGCACTTAACTGACCTGAGCTAAACTGAACAGGATTAAACTACTGATAGAAATGCGGCTTAACTTTCATCATGGTCCATACTGTTTGTATTACAACCATGGAAACAACCATGACTTAGCTTAATATGCATTCAAGACACACAGCATGTTTCGATAATGTCTGTTTTCTTTTAAAAAACAGAGAGATTTAACTCAAACAACGCATCTTGTAAGTCTTTTAATATGGTGCTTTGATGATGTTTTCACTCCACTCTCAGCAGTGCATTCATTCAGTTCATTAAGTTAATGATAAAGATTAAATACAACACTATGTCTGTATTTATAGTTGATACATTTCTGTATGATGTTTTACAGTGTAAAGGATTATAATAAGTGCAACACTTATGTAAAACTAATACTAATGTTACACATCTAATAAAAGAAATCTAAAGTGTCTATTGTAAAGGCCTTTACAGTGGGAGACCCACTCAGGACACACACAGCTCTGCCCCCTTTACATCCCACAGCAGGCCCAGAAAAAACAGCACATGTAACATCATGTAAGGGCTAAACATAGAAGCGCCCTCTGAGTGCCCCGCATGCCAACGCCAGGCCGTACCACCTGGTCCGCTCAATCTCCCCCCACGGGGCCCCATCACACCCCTCGCCCCTTCCCCTTGACACAGAATGTCTGTCAAAGTCTCGTCCATCAGCCCGCAAACCGGAGACCATCTCAGATCTGCACATGCCGCCTTAAGAGAGGCCCGGCTCGGGTTCGCACTCGCCGCCTTTAGAAGTCCGGGGCTCAGATTCACGCGCTCCACCTTAAGGGGCTGTATTTCATATTCACACCCGCTGTAGCATTCCGGTGTCAGCGCCGGTGGAGGCCATGTTCCTCATTCACATATTCAATACAGTGCGAGGCGGACTGTCAGTGAGGTAATGGCCCGTCTTTTGGGACTTCCAGTGGGCAAATTTCAATGCATATAAAACGGTTTCCTACTGCTACAGAGCATAAATGGACCTGAAAGGTGCTCCAAAATTTCAAGCACATGTGAATATATACAGTACCTGCAGACACACACACACACACACACACACACACACACACACACACACACACAGGCAGCAGGAGCTAAAAAGTTAGGGGGGGTCTGGACTTATGATTGAAAGGCTGCTTATTTGAATCCTTGACTGAACAATATGTGATATGGAGGAAGAATTACAAACACACTCCAACAAACTAGTGCCTTCAGCCCAGAGTCGGAACGATACCAGAATTTAAAGGATATTTGATACCCCTTACGATACCACGACAAAAAGAAATACGACAAATCTTTTTTTTTTTTAATTAACAACGTGCATGCAGTGCTGGTACTGACACAGTAACTGAACACTGTGTGGTTTAGCTGCAAGCCAAGGACAATAAAGACTGAATGAGGACTTGGATCTTTTTTTATAGCTCTGGTACTTTCAATGGCTTACTATAATGGATATTGTATTATTTTAAACACATGGTATCAAAAATGTATCCAGTATTGATATGTCTGACAACCAACCAAAGCCAGAGAGTTAATTCATTTTATTATATGTGAATCCAGTATTGAACCTAATTATTAAATCAGAATCATCCTGAATCTTTTTTGGCTTTTTTTTCTTTGAAGAATTAAATTTAAAAAAAATATTTAAAGTAATAAAAGTTATTAATAATTGCATATTTAATTACTAAAACTTAAGACATTCAATGGACTTTAGTTTTACGAGACTAATCTTCTAATTTTTGCTCACTTTGGACAAAAACAAGGAGATAAAAGATTTGGAGGACCTTCACCCAACTTATAAAAAGTTGTTTTTTTTTTCTAGTTACCTCTGTCCTGGCTTTTGAGTCAGGGCCAACCAATACTGGATTTTTGAGGCTGAGGGAGTATTAGAATATATACATAAAGACACATTTTTTGCAATAGTACCTCAAAAGTGGTTAACTTATATGTAGAAGGGGCTGGACATTTTACAGTTTAGCAATAAACGTTATTGTCCAAAATTATATCAGGGCAATGAAACAGTAAACTTTGACAGGTATTTTTAAGAATTATAAATAAGTACAAATAAAAAAATACACATATAGAGCTAAATATACGTATATATTAATACTGAATTGAGAAAAGGGGTCAAATATAAAAAATTGGTGCCTATAAAGCTAACAAATAAAAACAATCTGCATTGTGTTCCGTTTAAAAAAAAACAAAAAATGTTTTCTTTTTCGACAGTAAATGCAGATAAAATTATAGACCCATATAGCACCAAGAGGCCAATATCAGGCTGATAATTTCAGTCTAGACATATACTGGTTGGGCTCTACTTTTGAGTAGATAATAAATAAAATATTGTGTAGATGACAACAGAAATTCCATCCACCACCCTTGTATTTGGGAAGAGATGGAGACACATCACAAAAGCTGCAGAAATAAAACCAAAACTGACTGTATGGCTACATATCACTAGAGAAGTTTTTGTTATTTGAGTATTTTACCAATTTGGAACCATATCCAAACTAAATCCACCTCTCAGAACCAAAGACTGTGTGCAGCAATTAGCCTGCAGTGTAGAAGGCGGTAATGTGGCTAACTAAAGCAGGGCGTCTCCAACAGAAAAACCTCCCTGGATAAATAACGGTTAAGAAAAAATACACACATACAAATCCATCCGCCCACATGCACATGCACTTTGCAGACACAGCTCATATTATTCTGAGGGAAAGGCCACAGAGAGCAGCAGAAATCTGGCCCGGGACAAAGTAAAACCGGTCCGACAGGGCGGACGACCGGCCAAAAGAAATATCAGCAGCTGCTGTCCAACAGCTGATCAGCATTAAACCAAACAGAGCCCACTCACATTCAGAAACACGCCTTTCACATGTTTGACTGAACTCACATCCAAGAGGCATCACGGACACTTCTTCCTCATATGTTTTGCAGCACCTGACACACATCCAGACGCTATCTGAACTTCACAACTGACCCCCAGATCAGCTATCAGCGGCGTTCCTCGACATGATGAGCGCCACCTCGGCCGAATCCAGGCAAGTTGTGAAATCACTAGATAGGAACCACATGTCAGCAGCTGCATGTCAGTTTGAGGAAGGATTTACTGCTTGGATGTGATGATGGAGTGGGCCATAAAGGAGAGATAGAGCCGCTGTTGATAGATCACCTCACCGCGGGCCGGCTTCCATCTCTCTGAGAACACAAGCAGGCGGCTCCTTCGCCTCCACACCTCGCCGAAGGGAAGGAGACATGAGACAGATGTGTATCTATTTTCTGACAGTTGTCAGAAACTTCCTTTTTCTTTCAATCCACCGACTGCCACAGTGTGTGTTGCTACATGTACAGTACGAGCCTGGGTTAAATTAAGCATTTCGGCGGCAACCGAATCCTCCCCTCTGCCCGTCATTATCGCTGTGTTTTAGGGAGCAGACTGCAGTGATTAGCCCCAGCCGCTGAACCGTGGGCCACCTCATTTAACACACCACTTGATGTAATTGTTATTGGAGTGGAGATACTAGCCTGCTGTTCAGACTGCAACACGCAACAACACTTCTCTCCGTCTCCCTGACAGTTGCTGGCGACACTGTCTGTCGCCGCCTGTCCTTGTTTGTGAGTCGGAAGAAAAAAAGAGAAATCAAGATTTGGCAAAGGCGGCAGAGAGCTCTAACAGCGTATGAAATGTGTGAAAGGAGGCCAAAAATACTGTTAAAGAGAGCATCTGTGGAGCCCAACACATGAAGAGAGAGGGATGTTGATACAAGTGACTTGTGACTTCTGGGACCGGGCTGAGTTTAGTTGAAAAGTGAAGTTTATTGTTGTTGTTTTTTACAGCTGATTTAAATGTGAAGAAGACTGAACATGTAGTCCAAACAACATTTTAGCTAGGACAGTTAGTGTAGTCATTTAAAGTTTATCCTTGAGACTTTTTATTATATCAAACCCACGTTTTTCACACTATTTGTGGCTGGTATTTTCATTTAGCAATAGCCAATCAATGTATTTGTAATTTCATGCATGATTTAAGCTGCGTCTACACCCAAAGTACCCAGAACTTTTTATCCCTTTTCAAGGAACTACAAGGTTCCTTCAGTCAGTTATTATCTGCATTTCGGCCACGGGCTAATGACCTTACAAAGACTGGAGAAATCACTTTGCTGGTGAATAAAAAAGCAACGGCTTTTCTTTCACATATTTTTTGCGTGAAATTAGCTGTTAGCATTAGCAGTTGGCATCAGCATGTAGCTAATGTTAGCTTTTGTCCACAGTATAAATGGCCTGGACAGAAAAACTGGTTTGGGGCTGCAGATTTTTAAAAATGGTAGCTCAAACAAAGTGCTGCGAGTGCTCAACCAATCAGCATTTCAAGCCCCAACCTCAAAGTTCCTATACTTTAGGAAAGTGCTACACTCCAAGCAGGGACTTTTAGGGTAGTAAAAACCTAGACACTGCACTGGCCTTTTGATCGTACATGAACGTCGCCACCATACTGGAATAAGTTCGAGAAAAACTACTTTTTTTACTCCATGTAATTCGTAACATAACTCTTCTTGACCTGTCCTGTGTGGTGGCGACAGTGACATTAACAAGCCGAAGCGGTCAATGCAGCATCTATACATGATAAAATAATGTCCCTGGAACTTAATTTAGATCCTGGTTCCTGCGGTGAAAACACATGGTGTTTCTGCAAAGGTTCTTACTCCCTGGGGAAAGTTTCTGCGGGTAGAAATAGCAGTTGCCATTCTAAAAAGTTTCCAACTAAACTATTTTGTGCAAGCTATGATTAAAAACAAAACACTGTTGAAGGTGGTTCACTGTTTTGAACCTCGGTTAGCTGAATATTGTTGTATACTGTATGTGAATCCGCACACCTTTGCCACATTGTGACGCATATCACTATGAGAAAAATACCCACATTAATATCGTAATATTGATTTCATTACACTTGCAAATCACCAAATCAGCGCCTGGAATGGAATGGATAGGATATTCAAAGACAAAGAGACAATTAAGGGATATATGAGGGTGAAAAAAGAGCGAAAAATGAAGGGAGAAAATTGAAAATAAAAGATTTAAAAGAGGGGAAAAAAGACGAAAGGAATGAGCTCAAACAGGGATAGAAATATATTTAGTGGGAGTCGGTGGAGACAGTGGGGTGGAGGGTTGGATAAATATACTCCCCTTCACTGAATGACAGGCATTCTCATCTCTCATCTACCCCCTGGGGAGACAGAGGGAGCGGGAGCAGGGCTGGACCTGCCATCTTAACCCTTCCTCTCTGCTCATTTTACACTACCATCCCTCTCTTCATCTCTCCGCCTGCTCGTCTTCCACTCGAGCTTCGGGCTGCCATCTTAACCCTGCATCTCTAATCGTTTTAATACCACCCCTAACCCTCTGCCTCTTTCTCCCTCTCCCTCTGTCCTTTCACTGCCATTACTAACCTCCCTCTCTCTCCCGCCCTAAATGGCATGTGACCGCCATTATCGCCTTGTGGAAAGAGCGGCGTCATCATGTGTGCCATCATTTTCATCCATAACCATTAGGAGCGTTGTAAAAAGATACGACCACTCACACAGCGTCTTCAAATAATGGACTGTAGGCACAGGGTTGGACTGTAGCTGCTCGCCAGCATCAGCAGACGCTGTCATTACTTTTTACGACTTTGAGTACTTTGGCCCTTAATGTACATTCTTCCTGTCCTTCAGTGTTCAAACCCGTAGAGGAGGGGAAGATTAGCAGCGGGAGAGACCATTTGGTTATCAAAACAGCCGCAGGTTCGATCTCTGCAGCAATTAGCGGAGCTGTTTTGGAGCTGAGTCCATATTTGACCAGGGCGTGGCAGCAATTCAATAAATGGGTGATAGTGTTTCAGTGGAATCAAATCATGATGTAGTACAGGTTTCCACTTGTCATGATGATTCTACTGATATAAATATCAAAGAAATACTTACTTTACGTAAGAAGAGTCTATAAAAATCTTCTGCTGTGGTATTTTTTTAGAGTTCACTAAATGTTAAACAGAGAAGTTTGTTACCTTCATCATCTGCTTTTTTTGCTCTCAAGCAACTGCAGAAAAAAACAAAACTGACAGACATGCTAACAGCTCTGTAAGGCTATGCTTATGTTATGTTGCGAGGCAGCTGGATTCGCAAGAGCACGCAAGAATCCATCTTGCCAGGCTTCAAGTTATCCGTACCAAAAGTGGTGCAACCAATCAGCATCCTAGGAGGGACAACTGGCAGCTACCAGCGTGATTTTGGGTGTAACAACAGTGAGATGCGTCCACGGAAGCGGCTTGTTGGAGGTGATAGATAGATGGGTCATCCAGTCGCCTGCCAAGTGTTGTTTGAAAGTGCCTGCCCTTTTCCAAACAGTTTCTAACAACTTCCCAGATGGTTCTGTAGGGTGTCAGGTTAATACCTTATGCTGTGTTCCCAGCAAATTTCCAACCTCCGACTAGAAAAAGTGCAACGTATAATGGCGTCTATTATTTATGCAAGGGAGGTGCACTGCTAAGGGTTCAATTGTGTGTACACTTAACAATGAAACGTATCAATTTGTTTGGGTCAGCCATGTTTACTTTTGGTGTCGTGAACTTAGAACACTTTGAGGTCCGAAGTTGGACCTAAATGTTTGGTCTAAATGTTAATGTCAGCATGCTTAATTGTGGGACGTTGGAATTTCAGAGTGTACAGTCAAACATTTTAACTGGAACACCCTTGAAGTTAGATTTCTCACTCAGAAAGCTGGAAGAACCTCCCAAACCCTGACATCAAAATCCAAGATGGCTGCTCTGTGCATCAACAGTTTGTGAAAGCTCTAGTAATACTGATTAATAATACTGATTATTAGTGTGTCTGTCTGTCAGACACACAACTGTCCAATATCTATCTGTGGCCATGTTGCCATGGTTTTCGTATCCACAAAATACCTCGTAATGCGTTGTCATCAACTGCACAACAAAGGTTTTCCTGGAGGCGTCCATCTTGGTTTTCTGACTGTTGTACTGAAGCACAATCAACTAGGGTGTGATGTCTTTCCCAGCGCTACGTTAACATACTGACGTTTAGGATGGTAACATTTACTTATAGGTGTGAAACACAAAGTACTGTTGAGGCTGATGGAAATGTCATCAGTTGTTGACTAATTAAAACTCTACCTAGTGATGGCATCTGGATATTTGACGCCCCATCTTTTGAACTTAAACTTATAACTTCCACTTGAACATAATAAAACTTACAAAACCTTTTTGTGCACTTAACATTTCCATCCTGCTTAGTGCAATTAATTATGACATTTCAAACATATTGATGAATTCTGATGAATGCCAGCACTTAAACTATTTTGTCCATGGTGCCAAAATGTTACTCTGATGCCTGAAGCCTTAGTTAAGCTTTTCTCTTTCAGTTTTAGTTAATGAGGCTGGTGTTGTGGCAATTTCTCAGGCCAAGATCACCATCACCATCACAGAGTTAAATTAGTGAATGACCAATTAAAAATCTCCCTGAAAATGGAAGCATATTCTGGAAGAATACTCAAATGCATGGAAGAAGTCTGAAAAACAGCAATAATCTCTAAAACTCAAGAATAAAGTCACTTTTCCAGGCTAATATATAAATGCAGCCACATCCTTGAGCCACTGGCAGCGGCATGATACGCGCTAAGTGTTCCTGCTGATTGGCTGACCCTCAGAACTACGACCACTGACAGAAAACGTCTGCGCGCATGAAAGAGACAGTTTAGGTAAGAGGGCCAGAGTTTAAAATCACTCTGAACCAGCATCAGTCAGCATACACACACACACACACACATCGCGCTCAGCACTCGGCACGTTAACGCACACACCAAACACTTGACAGGCTTAACACTTCTCAGATAGTGTTTACCCTCCGAAACAACAGCCAATTACATGGACAGGGAGGCTCTGAGCAGCTACACCAGAGCTATTATAATCACACACACACAAACATTTGGACATATTTTGTGTTATTCTACACAATACTGTTTAAATAAAATCAAAGTGAACATAACTCAGTGGTAGACGTAAATACACAGTTTTTAACTGAGGTAACTGTTAAACATCCTGACTTCTGTTAGTGTTATCATTCATCAAATCTACTATTTTCCCTCAGTTTTATACTATTTGTGAGGCGCTGTGGTGAAAACTCACGCAAACAAGACTGGAGGAATGGTCAGATTAACCTGCTGGGGCCCCGGGGCAAAAAATGAGCTGCTAAGACCCTACTAACTCGCCCTTCGTCTCCCAGTCTGTGTGTGCGGTTCTTTGATACTTGTTATGTCAGTTGATACTGTGCTGTCCTAAACAAAACGTCTGTTAAATTAGCCCAAACCAGTTGACACACAGTAAACGTTGAGCTTTCAGGGAGGGCCCCCTGGAGTTCTGGGGTCCTGTGACAGTTACTTGCTTTGCCAGGCTGGTAATATAGCTTTGAGTAGAAGTTGCAAACTACTTTTACACCTGTCACTGCAATACTTTAGCTTTATTGTGCTCATTTACTTTTGGACACTTCGTTGTAAAGGAGCAATGTATGACATATAGCCATCTGTCAAAGGTACCGCCAAACAAATAAGGGGCACCATATTACCAGAGTAGGCGTTAACTAGGGCTGGCTATCCGTAAAAAAAAATTGTGACACCAATCCCAATGGAGAGCAAAACCATAAAAATAGTTATTTTTTTCTTCATTTGTGTATCAAAAAGATTGAATGCAGGTATTGTTTGACTGGATGTTTTGATAATACTTTTTTTGTTTGTTTGTTTGTTTTTAGATAAAGTTATTAAGCACCAATACCCAGCCCTAATTGCTGCTCACTGTACTCTCTGCTGTAACTATCTTTAGCTGTAGCTAGCCTACTAACCGCTCAGTTAGCCCTGTAGCTAGTGGTCCATATGCTGACCAGGGTCTGGCCAGACTTGAAGCTCGGAGCACTAGGGGAGTGTTTGTGTTGACGCCATGGGCAACGAAACCAGGAGGCCAGCTTGATGACAGGGAATACTGTACTGAGGTGATTTACAGTGGCTCTGACCTGGACTCTGACTCCCTGAGCTAGGACAGCTTCTGAAAGCATAAAACTTGGCACTCATATACATCATCCAACTGACAGTATCAGGGGATCGGACCTTTTGAGGCACAAAGTGATATTGACAGAACGGCCCAGAGTTAGCTGGTTAGCATGCTAACTTTAGTAGATATCTCTGCAACACAATACATAGGTGTGTTTGACATAAAGTCAAAACTGTTACTTCTTGATAATGTTAGTTCACTTTTTGATCATATAAAAATTTAAATTCTGTCCATATCTGTCACATTAAAGTTTTAAAGTCATCTGATTGACTTTTTAACTTAACTTCTCTTAAGCAGCGACCATCAGCAAAGCTAACAAGGGTAATCAGACTAATTTGTTGGTGCATTATGTTTTGTAATGTCCAGTATTTCTCTCTTAGTTATGATAGTGAGTAACTGGAATAATTCATTATTTAACATGACCTCCACATTGTCTAAATTTTCCTATAATTGGTACAAAAACCCCACAAAGAGTCTACAGCTAACAGCTATATTAGTTCATTTTTAGCAAATTATGGGAAACCCTAAAATGGACTTTTTAACAGAATAAACTCTTTAAATCTAGTGCTAATGTTATGTCTAATGACATGCTCATTCCCCATAAAGAGACCATAATAAACGAATAATTGCCTAAAGGTTTCTTGGTCAAGTGAAGATCCTAATGACCAATTAGTTGAGCAATCGACCTAGAGGCAACAGACCTAGATTTCAGTTTAAATGAACCTCTATATTTATGCTTAGATGGATATAAGCTACTGTTTTAAGGAGGACTGCTGAGTCTTTCCATTATCGACCTCAGCATTACTGCTGTCGTTTGAGGTCACTCACACGGGAAATCAGTTATGTGCCGAGAGTTAAGACGTCATCTCGCACATTCAACCTGTCCAATGGCAGCGCCAGGTCATCCCAGTTGAGAAGAGGTCTCAGTTTAACACCTACAGGTCACAGAGTGCACCTTTCCTCTGTCATTAGGCGCTAGCTGAGCCTAACCCAGGGAGTAACCCGAGCCCAGCCCTGCAGGCGGCTAATCCACCTCAACAAAGCCTTTCTGCTGCTCTGACAGGCTGAGCGATCATCAGTCAGGTAAAGCAAACTGCTCCGTCCTGACCACTATACACACAGGTGGCTTTATTGGCCCCTCTGTGTGTTTGACTAGGTGTGTATTTGTGCGTGTTGGGGATGTATGAGTTCACAGGAGACACATTTGATAAACAGCGTGTCCCTTTCTGACTGTGGTTGTACGGGTGTGGGACATGTCCAGACCTGTTAGGCTTCATACGACATGAGACGGTCCGACGCTGAAACCGAGGCTGCAGCCGTCACAGGCAGACAGACTGATTAGGTCGCCTTTTCTCACGGCAGGTAAAGACTCAAATCCCCATAATCCCTCAAATGATTAAGCTCAGGTCAGGAGTGACCGCACACACACAGGCACCAAACGCCAGAAAAAGACAGCTTTTTAATGAAGCTTGACAGCTAATTCGTATGATAAGTAATAGAGATGGAAATTTCATTTAAATTAGATTAGCGTTTAATGACTACATTGTTACTGATTGGTTGGCAGGTGTCCATTGAAATTGTATAGGCTTATTGATCAAAAGTGTGATTATCATTCTAAATCATGCTGTAAAGAGACTGTTTGCACTGACTGCACAGGATACCTTCTATCTTATACAATGCAAATTAGAAACCTCAAAATTTGATCCCTGACAAAGTGTGATGTGTCTGTATCTGATGAACGTATTAGAATGTTAACACTTCAAAGCAAAAAGGAGGATATTAAATTGCCTATAGCAAAGATATTGATACTCAATGCTATATTAAGTCACTAGAGGTTAAACTGACCACATAGTTAGTGTCAGCAGGTTCCATGAAAAGACAAATCCACCTATGAGTAAATCCGTCCCTCAACACTTTCCACTGATACTGACCTCCCTGTCTGTGATATTCAGCCCCAAAGACTGTAATTTCCAAAAACATTGGGGCAGAGTAGTTTTTAGCAAAAAATGACTCAAACTGCCCTTTTCCACCAAACTGGGTCCGGTTCTTGCACCGGTTCTGCTGAAGACTCTTTGAACCTTGGTACTATCTAGCGAACCAGCCTGAGTTTCCACTAGTTTTCAGTGGAACCACTGTAATCAAGGATGCATCATCAATGGAGGGCACTGCGCAATGGACAACAACCTGCAGAATATTACACAAACACTTTGTTTGCACTTCAGGTCGAGGAAAACCTACTATTTTTTGGCTTCAGTTGGGAACCAGTTATTTGAGTTTCAAACCTTTTTGTCAAAATGCCGTATGGTTTAAAATTAGGTGCGTGAATCGTACTTGAACCCATTCCACGTTGGTGGAAAAGGGATAAAACTGAAGTAAATAGCACATTTGTTTGGGATTGTCAATGGATACTTGCCAATACTTGTCAGTAGGATTGATTAATTGTTATTCTTTGTTTTTTCATGGAATCTGTTATCAGTAAGAATCATATAATGTATCACCAGGCTTATGCCTTAACAAAATGACTCATTTTTCCTTCAGTAAGCACATGATATAAGGTCGTTAATGGACTCTTACTTTATTTCTTACTCTAATTACATTTATATAGCTGAGTACTCCACTGGTGCCCTAAAAGTATACTCTTTTATTATTTCTCCTTTATAAAAGTTCTTTTTTAAAATGTGAAGTGTTTCTGACATGGACTAGTCAGTAATATATTCCTTCCATAATAAATAATAATTAAGATACTTAAGAAGGACTAGGCAACAAGGCAACATGTTGTGACATAAACAGGAAGTGAAGGGCCTGTTTTCCAGCAGGCTGGTTGAGATTCTCAAAGAGACGCAGGTTAGCCAGAGGCAAACAAACTAAGAAAACAACATGTATAGCCTTCAACAAGCTAGCGAGAGCAATTCTTCCATTCTTAACCCGTACAGGCAATGAGAGAAACAAACACACACACACACACACACACACACACACACTGAGAGCGTCTGCTGCATTCCTGTGTGCCTTCTGGCTCTCGTCCCTGCACACTTGTCACCGGACAGCGCAGCAGGGCCCTGCAGTGTGAGGCGGCCAGCCTGAAGAGGCTCTCAGAGGCCTGTTAGCATGCAGATGGTGTCAGGTGACAAGAGCCGGAGCCGCAGGACGCAGATGGAGGCCGGTGGCCGCCGCAGCCTGAGGACTCACCGGTCTGTTTCCAAAACACTACAGTCACCAGCATCTCGGGGTAATTGTTTTAAATTAGACAACAAAGGCCTTAACTGAACTTATAACAAAAAACAAACTGAAAAAAAACCAATGGCTTATACTTTAAAATGTACAGTACAGTAGAAGCTCTACATACTTTATGACATTATAGTAAAGTGCGGGTTTGATCTAAGTTAGTTTGAGTGAAATGTGGCATTAATAAAAATTCATACATGTTTAATAAGACTACAGACAGACAGACGGTGACATCTGGGCGGCTAAGGCCAAAGCCAGACAGACAGACGGACACACAGCGGTCAGTGGCAGCAGCGGCGGCGGCGGCGGTGGTGATGTGTGTGTTGGGGGGTCTTAATTGGAAGGAACAACATTGCTCTTTTCAGCTCAGCAGCAGATGTGAAGCAGGTTTCAGACAGACAGCACATGAGGGGAATGCAAATGACCTTCCTGACCTTTTCACCTATCACACTGAGATCTCCGTCTCCCCTCCGGTTTCGTGGCGGATCAGTTTTGAAAAAAAATGATAATAAGACGGTTATGTTTCCCCAAACTGTGGTATCAAAAAAGTCTGTTCGGGTATCAGCGCTCAAAGCTCAGGTATGTTACTGGCACAGGTGCCAAGTCCTGGTTTTCTCTACAGTGTGTTTTTTCCGTGGTATCAAAGTCATATCACATATTAAAGTAATCAAACTTCCTCAAAATTCTGGCTCCTGCACACACGAGTGTTTGCCTCCGTGTCCAAGTACTGTACTTGTTTTCAGATGGTTTCCCCAGCCGAGGCGGGGAGGCGTTCGGTGGGTTCCAGAACGAGACAAGACCCCTCTGAAGGGTCACAAAGCAGCTGTGCTCACTTGGCTTCATCACTCAGGAGGAGAACCGAGGGAGGGAGGAGAAACATTACGGGACATAATACATGACGGAGCAGAGATAATTGACTTTTTGCTGGTTTATTGTCAACGAAAATGTTTATACAATCTGAATTAAGAACAAAATCCACCCTGTTAGAGAATATTGAATATTTATATGTGGCAGTGTATGTATAGTCTACCCAGCATGGTACAGTATGTCTTGTCATGTCTTTGTATATTGTATGCACGGCCTTGTTTATATTTTACCATATGTCTCCGTATAAACTGCTGTCAGAAAGTCCCTGTGGCAGCGTCATTAAGACAAATTCTTGCCTATTTAATGTTTCCTGGTGATTAATTGAAGCTTTAGCTATAAAATGCTCGCTTGTCAGACAGTTGCATTTCAAATAAGAATGAAGATCATGACACAGATGATTAAAACTGTACATCTTAATAACTGCAAATGAATCTTTGAGAGTGTCTTTAATTTTGAAATCCTTCCCGGCGTTGTCTCATCCTGTATTTGTCTTCATAAAGAGGAATTTCCCCTGTTTGGCATAAATATTCACCTCTCTGCTTCCTCTCTTTGAGGCGATGATCTGACACCGGAGATGAGAGCTCATACTTGTACTCATACACACACACACACACACACTCACACACACACCTCCGGGCTGTTCTGCTTCTCATTAACACCGCCGTGAAGTTCACAGATGTATGCATACAAAGGCACGTACACACACATCCCGAGACATTTGCATGCGCACACACTGAAAAGCTTCGCAGGTCGCAAATGAGGCTTCTTTCAGCGGAATCAGTCAGCGTGCACGTCGCCCGATATTTGACACAATTCTCTGCTTCTGACACGCACATCACAGAGGGCTGCGTTCAATCACTCACTAACCTACTCTCGCAGACACTCCTGGGCCGTGCCAGCTCTGCCTCTGGGCCTCTCGTCATGACTGAAGCACTCACTGCCTCGCCGTAAATGGATGAGAGCGTCGGGGTGGCCCTGCGGTCAGCGGGACCGGCCCGCAGATGACATGTCACAGATTTGGTGCCAGCGACGGGGCGATATGCGCATCTGTGGCCGCATTAAGTGGATGGTGTTGACAGTGAACGCTGCACAATAGGATGATATTACAGTCGATGAGTTTTTAAATGGCCCCGAGTGCATTTCTCTGCACAGGCAGTCAGTGTTTGTCCCAAGGTTGCTCTGACACTGTGGACGGCGGTACAACAACGCACAGCACTTCAGCAATGACTCACTACCAAGTCAATTCTGATTCGGTTGATTTAAAGACAAAAGGACATACTGAAAAGTATGAAAAAACTCAATGAGATAGTTCCTGAGATAAATCAAAAAATTCTTCCTCCTACCTGTAGTTCTATTTATCCATCTAACGTAGATCTACTCATGGATGAGGAGTTAACATCCTACGCTGTCTTTAACAGTGAGCCTCTCCTCCATGAGCAGATGCACGCTTCCTTCTGCGTGGTGATTAGGGTTGGGTATAATTTGGATTTTAATGATTCAAATTCCAGTCCCGATTCTGCTTATTAATTTCGGGTCTTAACAATATTCGATGCAGATTCGTTGAGTGTCCTCCTGCGTTCTTCACAAATGTTACCAGCGGAGACACTGAGCAAAGCTAACGTTAGCTAGATAGCCATAACGATGCTGGTCTCTTTCCTGGTTTCTTGAATATTCTGGGGTTCACTTAGATTAATTTACTGCAACAATAAAGACAGACTGGTGATTTAATAAGACAAATGCATTAGAAGACGGGAACGCACGCATTCAACTTGCACGTCTATAGGTGCAGACAGATTGGCAGGTCCATATGGCGGTACAAGGTTAAATCTGAAACTAGCATGTGAAATTTGTGTAGGAATCAATAAGCAGACTCAAAATGCAAATTTCTTAATGAATTCTTTGGAACAGATTCCTATTTGGAATTAGTTCTTGATGCCCAACCCTAACGGTGATATGGTTGGCGGGTGTAGCTGGATAGAAAGAAAGTAGTTCCTACATGAAACTGCTCACAACAAAGTCTGTCGATTATCTTTAGGAAACCTGGCATTATCTACAGAAAGAGACTTTGCTGTTGAGTTTTTCCATATTAATATTTTTAACACTTTTGAGCACCACAAGCCGAGTGCCATCTAGTTCCATTACATTCTAGAAAAGGCAGACATCTTTACTGCTGATATCTCCAAAACTCTGTAACTAACAGAACTAGATGGATAAACCGCACTACAGGTAAGAAAATATGATTTTTTTGATTTTAGGGTGAATTGTGCTATTTTGAGATTAGAGATCATTTCTAAATGCTGCTGAAACATGAAGCCAGCTCTCTTCGTCGTTTCATCAACTTTTTGATGCAACAACATTGCACCATCTGATCGAGCTGTTTTGAATTCACTTCCCAAATGGAGACAAATGTCAGCCTATTTCGTCATCACACTGATGACGCTCCACTGATTTCACCAGGTTCCATGCATGGGTTTTTCTACCATCCAATGATCATCTTAGCTGAAGAACATGTAAACCACCTTACCCATTTTGTCACTCTGCGCTGTCGTTGCTGTCTGTGCCGATTCGCACCTCTGCCATCACCTGGTCTGCGGCTCCTGAGGGGGTTCTCAGATTGGCCCATATTTAAATGGCTCTACTTCTATACATCTGTCTCATCGATGGCGTTAATGCTAAATAAACTTCACAAATTCATCTATTCATGTTGACATGTTGTTTATCTTGAATGAAACCTCTTTATGGGGATGTCTTCATGCCAAGAGGCAGAAGACTTGCTAAACCATCTTGAATTTAAGCCATGAAGCTTACACTTCTGTTTCCATTCATCTGAAATTTGCAAGAATGCCAGGGACGAGGTTTTTTATTGTGCGACAGCTGCGATACGTCCTACTGTACTGCTAAGAGTGCGAAAGTGGCTGATTTAAGGCAGAAGGGTAGGGAGGACTGGTGAGGGATGATGGGAGGGTGGGAGTCATGGAGGAGGGGCTTAAAGGCTCTAATCCTCCTGGGCTCAGGAGAAGGTGTCTGCGTGGAGAGAGGCCTGTCAGCACCCAAAGACTCCATCCTCTTCCCCTTTATCCTTCCCCTCCCTTCATCCCTCTCTCCCTGTCCGTCAATCCTTGGCCTCGCCGCGTTCCCACATTCCTCAGATAAAATGGCAGGTAAGAGAGGAAGAGGAGTGAAGGAGAAAGTTGAAGTCGCAGCTGTGGCGCGTTGGGTAAAGCCCACCACTGAAGCCCTGATAAGCGTATCTCCCTCCCTCATGTGTGCCAGACAAAACCCATTTGTTTCTCATCTGTTCCCCTGATTTGGGCCTGACAGCTCGGGGTGAGCTGTGGAGGACCTGCGACAGAGTGATGGAGGAGAAGAAAAAAGAAAGACAGGAGGAGAAAAGGAGAACATGCCTCTCCTTTCCCATACCTTGCTGTTTGGCATGTTGGCAGTGTCTCTTTGTCCATCCATCACATGCAGTATCATGCACCACTGGCAGGATTTTGAGGGGGGAAAAGTGCATCTTATGGAAAGAATTTCATGTAAAAAAAAAGAATGTATATTGTATGTTCACTTAAATGTACACTTATAGCACTTATAACACTTAGCTTTGCTGGAGCTCTTCAAATGCAGCTCATGATTTTCATCATTGAAGATGAGCCTCATCTAGTTTATCTGGTTTCATCATGTGAAAGGTCAGAAAAAGATGATTAGTGGAGGCTGAGGTCTATGGAAGCTGAGGGCCGTCGAACTTGCAAATATTTTTTAAAGCTGTTATCTCGAGATCATGAGATAATTGTTATCTCAAAAAGATAAAAACGCTTGCTTCCATGTGGTAAAGGGTTGATTATTTTGTTATCTCGAGATAACAAAGCTCGATTTCTTGGGGTAATAGGTTGATTATTTTATTATCTTGGCACCAAAGCTTAATTTCTCATGATAACAGCTTAATTATTTCATTATCTAGAGATAAAACTTGTTTACTTGTAGTAACGGGCTGAATCTTTTGTTATCTTGAGATAATAAAACTTTATTTCTTGTGATAATAAGTTAATTATCTTATTATCTCGAGATAACAAAACAGGTTTTCTTGTAAAAACGGATTAATTATTTCATCATCTTGACATGATTTCTTGTGATAACGGTTACGTTATCGTGAGATAATAAAACAGGTTTTCTTGCAAGAAGGTTTTAATCATTTTATTATCTAAAAAAAGGATTTCTTGTGATAACAGGTTAATTTATCTTTTATTTATCTGATCTTGTCTTATCTTGAGATAACAAAATATCTTATCTCAAGGTAATGGAATTACAAAACTTTTTGTGAGTATGGCCGCTCTCAGCTTCCGTAGAGTTGAGATTTTTTTTTTGTTACGTTACGTTTACTCTATTTTTTACCTTTTTTTTTTTGCTGAAATCAGCCCACAAAGGCTGTGAGAGCGGTGAGACTGAACTAAAACAATAAAGTAGTGAGCCTGAAAACCAAAACAGTGAGCTTAAAGATGCTATAAAGCTCTGTAGAGCTGAAGGAAACTGCGGTCAGTCTTTCACATCACACATTGATCCATTATGATAGACATTTAGAAACACTAATATGCTACAACTGATTTGCACCACCAAAGAAATAAACACACTGCTGAAAACTTTAAGTCTAAAACTGAGAAAAAGTGGATCTGTAGATGAAAGTTTTTCACCAAACAGGATCCCTCCACAGTGTGTTTAGTCCACACACACAAAAGCCATGTGGTGCAACTGTGACTGAGGCAGCTGTCGCAAGAAGCAGGACGTTCCTCTAATAATTTACAGAAGCGACTGCAGAGAGGGACTAATGAGGAGGAAAAGAAGTGTGTGGTCCTGCATAGCTCGACTGGCAGAGCATGGCACCGCCTCCGCCAGGGTGGCTGCGGTGGTGAGAGGGGGCTGGCGCTGCACTCCCAGCGGAGGCACCACCGTTGCTATAAATGTATGCACGCACGGTACGGTGAGGCACTTCAGATAAAAGCGCTCAATAAATGGCGCAGGAGAACAAAAGAGAAGAAGAGACAGGAGGAGAACATGCCTGCTGTTTGTAAATGGACTCTTTCTCTCAGTGTTCTCCCCGTCATCCTGTTTTGTGTGGATGTAGGTCTCTCATCCCTCATAATCCCTTCCCCAAACACCGATGAGTAAGTCCTGACACACAGCCACACTGCCTGCTGCTGGGGATTTACTACCTAAATAAACACTCCACATACACACAAACAGAAACACACACGCATAAAAAATAAATTGAAGCAATAAATTCATACTGTCGCCGGTTACTATGGCTGGGTATCATTGGAAACGTTCTGGTATAAGTCCTGATGTGATTTCTGAAAATCTGTACAGATAGAAAGACAATACTTTTAGTGATTCCATACTTTGAGGGGTATAAACTTGTTTTTCTACTTTTATTTCCAGTTAACTGAAGAAGCCAAAGTTCTGACATGATAAGTTCAGGAAGTGCTAAACCCTGATGCTATGATCTTCCTTCACTCTAGTTTATTAGTAAAGATTGATAAAAATGTTAACAGGTTTATCATTTTTAATGCTGGCAAAACACTTCCAACACATTTAAATGATACATATCAGAGGCGTGGACTTGAGTCACATGACTTGGACTCGACTAATTTCATGGCTGTTGACTTTTGTGATTTCACTTGGACTTGGAAAATACTTGATACCTTACACAGATTTAAAATATATTATTTAAAAAGTGTGCCACAAATCAATTTATTTCCCTTCATTTCCGCAATCAGCCAATGCTAACGCTATTCATTCCCAGCTAGCCGACACTGAATTCCCCACGATCCACAGATCCACTTTGTTTTGAACCGACCGGACAGTGTCCAATCAAGTTGCAGGATAGAACCTGAAGAATTAATGTTGCATTAAAATGATACCAAAGATAATTTTGATGAAAATGCAACAATTTACAACTGTTTTTGATATTAAAAGTTGCACAAAGAACGGTAAGTCGTGGCTAATATTAACATACTTAGCAAGCTAACGGTACGCTATTGAGCGCCGGTAGATAAAAAATGATACCAAAGCTAATTTTGGTAGTTATGCAACAACTTCCAACTAGTTCAGCATTAAAAGTTGCACAAAGAACGGTACATTGAGGCTAATATTAACGTATTTTGAAAGCTAATGCTTAGCTAATGTTAGCTTAACAGCTGAGTAACTTCGAATGTCAATGACACTGGAAACTCACTGTTACCTAATGACTTATTTTAGGACTTGGGACTTAAGTGTAAAGACTCGACACAGCAGAATATATCAGCTGTAGTGTTATTTCTGTATTGGCTAAAATGCCCCTTTGACTGACGGTTAATGTCTTAGCTTGTGTCACGGAAGGTGTGTTTTTATAGCTCAACAGGGCCGATGGATTGTAGTGAGGTAGTTGATCACGTCACATTAACTTTAAGAAAGTCTCCAGTTAAACTTTAACGCATTTATCAATATTTGAAGTTGACCAACTTAATTAGGTCTGAAGTTACTTAGACTTCCAGTATTTGGAACTTGTAGCATTTCATATCTTCTTATTCTATCAACACTAACACTCATAACTGTTGAAAAACTGTTAAAAGCTAACCCTAATTAGATGTGATAAGAGGATTTGGATTCAATAAGTGGAAATTGATACTGGATTTGATAAATGCAAACCCCGATAAACCCCAATCCTGCAAACAAGATTAAGAATCTGACTAGAAATTCGTTGCCAGTTTTTTTTGTACTTATAATCTATGCCAAACACACATAGTTTTCACTACCAGAAAAAGTACTGAGGTTCAATACACTATCCATTATTCCTACAGATGAAATAGCTGTTGGCAGAGAACCTGCATTCACTCCAGCATCCCTCAGCATTTAGCAGTCTGCACCTGAGATGTCACACCGCCTGAAAGAATTTAATTAGCATCGGTCTCAGTGGAGATTTTTAGTGGCGCATCAGCTCAATGCTTGTCCAGGGGCCAACATTAATTCTGGGGCGAGACCCGGTCTAAAACAAAGTTAAAATCTCATCTAAGACAATATAAAGTTTTATGTCCCTCCTAATGTGATACACAGAGCCGGAGAGACGAAAGGCTCCCAGGGGGTTTAGGTTTCCCTAGCAGTTTTACTTCCTTCTTCCTCCCTCCGTCTTTTCTCCTCACCCTCTTCACTCTAATGACCGTGCTGCTTGCTGGCTCATGGCCCGCGTCGATCTATAACCACCCATCTGGCCTGTATGTGTGGCTTTTTGATGAGCCTGTGATGAATGCGAAGGTGAAGACGAGGAATGTATGAATGAATGCGCGTACATATGTGTGTGTTTCATGTTTTTTTTCCCAGCACACCTGCTCCACACACAACCAGCGCACGGATTGTTAGCTCCTCTCAACACTCCACTATTGTGCCGTTAGCCAGCGTGGCGTTGCTAATCCGTAGTGTTCGGGGTTAGCTGGAGGCTACCACGCTGCTGTCTTTACACTGGTGTGAATGGGAGAGGAATGTGGCACAGATGTTCACTGTGTAGACCTGGCTGTTGGACTGCATGTGCACTTGGCTCAGACACTGGTTGTCAGTGTACTGACCCGTGTCACCATATTAAAGAGTAATGAATTTTTAACATGGTATTGTTGTTACACCTTCCATTAGTGCCGCGTATGAGGCCATGATTTCCTTGTTAGTTGCATATGAGGATACTGTGATATAGGGTTGCAGGGGTATACCGTTTCACAGTATACCATGGTATGAAAATTGATGGTTATCTTTCCATGTGCACTTGCTTATCTACTGTATTGAATTCTACTGCCAACCAAAAAAAGCTTTCTGTTTGCATTCCTTTAAGGGTCATTGTAACTGATAATAATTGTATTATACCGTGAAACTGTGATATTTTCTGAGATGGTTATCTTACCATGAAAATCTCATACTGTTGTAAATCTAAAGTTGTCAGTGGGTTTCAGTGCCAATACTCCTGTAATTTTGTAAGATTCAACCATCGAGGAGCCATGAAGAAAAAAGAGGAAGCGGTCTGATGTAAGGACACTTTGTCTCAAAAAGTCTTCCAAAAAAAAAAAATCTCATAAATTGATGGTGCAAATCGGTGCAAGAACATTCACAAGAATGCAGGAAATCAACTGTTTAAGATCAAAATTTCATGGGAGAGGAGCCCCAGATTCCCAACTGAATGTATTTGCCCTGCAAAGTTCTTCTCTTGGACCCACCGCCTTTTAAGATCATTTAGTCTCTGTGAAGGGAAAAAGAAGTTTTTCTTCTAAACACATTCATGTTAGAACAGAGAACTGAAATTAGACAGTTAAACTGTTGTTCACCATTTCTGTGCTCAGGACTTTTTGGGCGGACTTGAAACATGGTTCGGTGACATCCCGGAGCATTGGTCCCCCAACACTATGTAAGCCCCAGGAACCGACACATGGTTCTTCGCTTTCATTCAATTTCCTCAGACATTTACATAGACAGACAGCTGCCATGTTTTTTCCAGCTTAAATTACAGACCAGTAAATTATAAGCACCTAATCATTTTAGCATCAACAAAATGATGATTATTCTGTTGGCATTTATCCACATTATATCCTGTGATTTAAGGGCAACACATACCAGCAGCGTATAACATGAATCAGAGCACCAGGGCATGTTGTTTTCTATGTGAGCCCACTCACCCTCAGCTGTCATCTTGAGTTGTCATGCAACAATGTCAATCCGGGCACAAGTTGATGATCTAGAAAGGCAATGGTTTTATCACATTCGGCACATGCTGCTGTACCGTGACTTCTTCTGTCTGTATGACACAGTCAGTGTGTGCTACAGGCGCCAAATGACATGACACAACGTGACAACGCTGGTGTGTGTTGCCCTATAGCAACTGGCATGTTGTGAAAACCTAATGGGAGCTGTAGTTGTTGAATGCTAACGAAATAATAGTTTCTTGATTAAAACGACAAGGTGTGTAATTATTTTTCTATCCAGTACAG
>JAJHUR010139917.1:0-15805 GCA_027495735.1 Lutjanus campechanus | reverse complement strand
TACCAAAGCACCAGGACGACATGTCTAATTTCAGCAGCTCAGTCTGTTGTTCCATATGTCAGGGATGGAAAAAGAAAAGAGAAACACGTCAAAGCTCGGAATTAATTTAACGATGCATTAGAGTGAGCCAATGCTTTTTATACTAACTACAATCACGTTCCTTATCCAGATGATTGATTCCAACACTCTGGTTGCAAGCTGATTGCGGGTCGTCAGTGCAAAGTAGCTTTACATGAGGTGTACCGTCAAACAAATAAAGATTCTATCCGTCTCCATTAGCATGATTGTGCCTGACTTCTTTAGTTTCCTGTCTGGCTATAAATAAACAAAGTGCCTGTTTACATCTGGTATAATGTGCGTCCTGGGTGATCTGATCACAAGTGGACAGCTCTGAGCACAGGTGTGAATGCAGCCAAGACACAATGAGGACACATTGAGCACTCAGGACTGCCTACACAAGTGACATCCTATAAGCACACTGTATAGTTAACTGTAATGTAAATGATGTGTTTAGGCTCTCTTACCCGCCAGGATAATTTGTAACCACAATATCCCTTAAAAAAATGCACAGTTTTGAGAATTGTTGAGTGATATGGCAAATTCTTAATTAGTTGGGCCTTTTTGTAAATTCTGCAAAGTTATTTCTTTGTTTGTGTAATTGTCCGAGCATATTACTTACAACTCTTGGCCGGCTGGTTAAAAGCAACGCACTAAGTCTTTGCAAATTTTTAATTATTTAGGCTTTCTTGTAAACTCTGCAAAGAATGGGTGCTACACATTAAGTTGTTTCTTACACCAATGCAGCTGATCTTAACCGATGCTAGGTGCGAGATCCGATCACAAGTTGTCACTCAAGACACGTGGAGACACACTGTAATGCCAGGTGTGAACATTCATACCTAAAGCTGTTTTCTTGTGATCTGATCAGCCAAGATGCATTTTAAGACAAGGTGTAAACAGGGTCGAAGATATTAATCAGCAAACAATCCACTATTATCCACAGTGATACAACACATGTGACTTTAAGGATACTTTTAGTACTTGATCGACCATGAGACATATTCAAGATCTAATATCTTATTATCTCCTCAGTCAAATGTTTGAAATCCTTCAAATCCATTATCATAAATCAGTTCTGCCGATCGATTTGCTACATTGCCTTCAATGGCCTTATACATGTGGAGATATTAATAGAAGATATACCTCTGTATATAAAGTAAAGCAACATCTCTAACGGTTAAAAAAAATTGCTGTGCCACATTTGCCGTGCCAGAGGTGGGACGCAATGAAGTACAAATACTCCTACTGCTGATTATTTTTATTTTGCATCATTGCGTGCCACCTTCCCACATCAAGACCGATTTCAGCCGAAATGGATGGGACAAGAACACAAAGATACCTGGTGTATCCATCGATGCATATCATGCACGACAGACGTAACAAGACGAAAATGATGTAAAAAGACTTAAGATGAAACAGACAAGAAAGGGAGACTCGACTGCGGAGAAAAGATGAGATTCAGTTAGCCCTGCACAGAAACACTTTCACTTTTACTTGAGTAAAGATATGAAATCAGCACTACTTTTACCATAGTCATTTTAGTTAAGAACGTGTGTACTTTTGCCACCTCTGTGCGGTACAGTGTGGACCTGTAGGCCTACGAGACCACAAAACTTTAAGAACACACAGGTCAATGATGGGACCATCCCACTCCCTCCACCATATCGACGTCCCGCGTTTTTATCGATATCAGCTGTCTGGACGGGTCACCACACACCGGCAGGATTCCTGTCCTTTCAAAGAGCGTCACTGACAGATGTATTGAACTGTTTTGGAGCATTTCCTCTGATCTGCTTTGTTTGGGTGTGTGTGTGTGTTTGTATTGACGATCTCAAGAGCAGAAGGGGAGGATGGGAGGCGGGAGGAGGCAGAGACACCATGATAAGGTCAGGCCCCCTTACATCTCTGTGTGCTGATAAAGCAGGGGCACACACTCACACACACTCAGACAGCCATACCAAAGCATCAAAGACTGATAACGCACCTCTGTGTTATCTTCCTGTGGCTTTGTCTCCGGCTACAACACCATACACCAACACCATGCTATTATTTTTTTACCAGAGCAGGGCAGTGTGGGGCTTCAACAGGGCGTATCCATCTCAAAGTGTTTACAGCAGATCAAACGCATGCTTTATTCTGATGAAAGGTTTTTACTAAAAAACAAGATTTTCATCAACTGAAAAAGGCATGCAGATTACTGATATCAAAAGCAGAAAATAAAGTTCATGGAGCTTTTTAAAGAATTCAAACTTCTCATATTTAACTCATTTGCTGCTGTCAGACAGATCACCAAGCATGCAATCCTTAAATTTATCCAACAATGTAAAAAATACAAAACTATGAGACACACTGTTCACATCTGGAGCCTCTCTACGTTTGAAATAATGATTTTCATCTCTCATATTGGACATTTTGTTTGCAAATGAGCCCTTTAAATACATCACGTAATTTAAAACTACAGTTGATAAAAGAGCACTAAGTCAGACTGCTTGGCACCGCGGTGGAAACCAAGCAACTGCAACAAGGTAAACTGAAAATCCTTGGGCATTTTGACAAAAGCTCAATCCAGACAATAGTCTTATCCCTCATCCAGTACAAAGCCCATTCAGTCAGCTCTTTCATCTGCGCAAACAGGGCAGGGGGGAACAGAAAACATTTGATCAAGTCAAAGTTAATCTTCCAACAGTTTGAACTCACCGAGCTTTGTTACGATGGGACCCGTCGGTTTTGCCTGAAAGTCTCACGAAGAGAAAAAAAACATATTTTCTGTTGTTATCTGGTGTCCCTTGGTGTTATTTTAATGTATTTTTGTGTAGTTTCATATCAAACTCTCATCATTTTCTCCTCTTTTCAAGTGTTTTTCCCCCCATGCCAACAGACACATCATGCACTCAGGGGCTCAAATTTCATTTATTTAAATGATACAATAGATTTTAGAGTGACTGGCGCATCACATGAAAACTTGTACCTGCACTTTGCATGATGTCAAAGTGTAAAGTTGTGTTATATGTAAGCAGGGTGATTTGCTTCCATCATCCATGTAAAATCTTGTATGTCTACCTTTAAATTTCATATTAAGTTGACAAACAATCACATTTGCAAGAAGACACAAATAAGTTTAAGACGTCTTTGAGTTTTTCCTCACTGCTGTTGCCTTAGTGCTTGCTCATGGTGGGACCTGTTGAGTCTCTGAGTATGATTTTGACCTGCTTTATATGAAAAAGGCCCTGATATAACTCTGGTACTATATGAATAAAATTTACTTGACTTAACTTGAGTGTATTTTGCAGTAGTCACATACTGTATGTATTATATGTGTGAAGCCAACAAGTTCTCCTCACACTGCACTCAATGAATGTGGCGCCCTTCATTCCTTTGTTCAGTTGTCAACACATCTCTCTACCAAGAGGAAAACAAATTCCTCTTAATGACAGCTAGACTTATTTTTCAGTCTGAACATTAAAGTTTATACCCGTGAAAATACTTTTCTCAGACTTGTTTTTACAGGTTTGTTATCACCCTCCACTTAGAAAAGATTATCCTTGACCCCACACCAACGGAAAAAGAAGTAATAATGAGAAAAAATTACATTTTAAAAAGGTGGCTTGGGTAATACAACCGTTATCTGAGTAACTACAGGACTTTCTTGTATAAAAGTCAAGAGAGACCCTTGGGTACCTTTGGGAAACTTTACCCTGATAAAAAAAAAAAAAAACAGTGGCCTTGGACTACTTGATAAGGACATAAACTTCAAGTTATTAAAGGGCATAAAGTAAACAACCAGGCTGAACTCGACTCCTCAGGCCCCCGGTTGGCACACTGGGCAGCAGCGCCACCCGATCCTGGAGCCGCGGGGCCTCGCCGCCGTAAATCAAGAGGCATCTGAGACGCTGAGCTCGCGGGTGAGACGAAGACGAGACCGCAACCAGACAGACAGGAACGCTGATGTGTGTCTCTGATAACACACACATAGAGGGGACACACACACATATATATATACACACACACACACACACACAGATCTCTGCATTTCCCTCAGCGTTCCCACTCGGCTCACAATAGAGCCCCACAAACAGTCGAACAAGAGGAGATCACAGGACGACTGACATAGTTGTGTACACACTAATTAGGCACACTTGCAATGGCCACAATGGGCTTTTTCATAGCCTGCATGCACAAATCACACTCTCACACACACACACACATTCTGTCACACACACACAAACAGGATGGGTATCAGGGTCGGGATCTCTGCCATGTTTGCTATGATACCCTCTTTGATCTGGGGTGAGAAGTTCTCTGCCCCTGCTAATAAAAAAAAAGGAACGAGACAGGCGGGTTTTTGAGAAGGTGGCAGCGTTTGTTGGAGTGTTTGACAGTCGCAGTGTGAATGGAGGATGCTGTGTTTTGTTCCGGCTCTGTATGAACAGGCGTTTTGTTTGCCAGATGACATTTAGACAATGGCTGCAGGACGGGTGGGAGGGAGGGAGGGAGCAGGGGGCAGGAGGAGGGGGGGGCGGGGTGTGGGTGTCGCGGGCAGTGATCATATGAGCGACGTCTGAAGCTTTTGTGGACGGCTGAAGAACAGGGGGGGTCAGGAGGTCAAGACCGAGTGACCTCTGCTGACACAGAGGCACAAAATAAGATGAGAGCGGGACCAATAATGCCTCTATGTTGGTTTTCCGCATAATGCCTCTTGATTTAGCATCAACATTGTTTTGCCGTCAATCAGCCACATTTCCACCTGTCACTGCTGCTCTGACCCGCAAGACTCACTACCGGTGTGATGTTAAATATAAGAAAGTTTGCTGTTCCAGTACAGTTGACTGTTTCTCTACTGTGAAGAGGTACACACACAGAAAAATATGATTTATGTCGGAAACTGTTCCACTTTACAGAAAAAAGAGCGTAATTATATAGAACAATGACCTGACAAAGGTCCAAATGGAAAATCTGTGGTCTGCCACAAACTTCAGAATTTTACGAACCAGGATTTTGAAATAGAAGCCATTAGCCTTTAGCCACAGAATGCATTGTTTTGTGATTTATTGTGGTTGCCTAATTTTTCAATGATGTTTTAAAAGAAATTATTTGACATTTTGACAAATATGCTTTTTGGCCTTCTAAATTTGATCTTCTCATTTCTAAATGTGAAAATCGATACCAATACAGCACTGCTTCTTATGTGACCGATATTTACCCGACTGGATCGCAGTGCAGATTTCGGAGCCACTTAAAAGCCTGAGATGTCAAAAACTGCCTTCTGGTGCCTTTGCTAGTTCACATTACAACTGCTCTGATTGCAGCAGATAGCTAACTGTTAGCTAGCAAGCTACTTTAAACACGGCTAAAATGCCCAAAGCTAAATGGTCTCAAGTGTGGTGGCATTTCACCTGAAAGGATTCCAACCCTGGGACATGCAACAAATGTTTTAAAACTTTTTTTAAAAGTTTTGGTTCAGGCACCTTTATACAGAGGCTGACAAGGGCAAACACCCTGCATATACAAAAACAAGTTACATATACAGAAACGCAAATGGAAAAAGAAAACGCTGCAAACACAGAAACGCGCTGCATATAAGAAAACGAATGGAAAAGGAAAACGCTGCATATCCAGTCATACAACGGAAGTGCTCCAGGCCTCTAGGGGCAGTGCTGAGCCTCCACCCGAGAGACAGATAACAGACGTATCGACGTATGGTATGGAGCAGAAGAGGGAGTGAGTGATACGTACCTTTTTATGTGGACATACTTCCATTGTATGACTGCATATTCCTTTTGCATTTGTTTTATTATATGCAGTGTGCTTCTGTATATGCAGCCCCTTTCTGTATATGCTCCTTGTCAGCCACTGTACCTTTAGGCACTGTTATTGTTTTAAAAGTACTGGATTAGTATCGGAGAAAACACAAACGATACCCAACCCTACTCTAACAGTTGCATGTCTCTTGATGACACATAAAGCTAGGAGGCTTATCATCAATCTTCTCATCAAATTTTCTACAAGAAAGAGGATTGCAGCTTTTCCCAAAATGTGGAACTATTCCTTTGCCCACAAAAGTTGCAAAGTTCTTTGCCAAAGTCCACCTTTTCATTTTTTTTTTTTTTTATGGCTGATTCCAGCTTGTGTTTCTTGTGTGTGCACAGGAGTTAGTCTCCGGCTGTGTGTGTTGAGTGACTTCCTGCCGGCTGTTTGTCCTCTTATCTCTGGACCAGAGGCTGATCACTGTGATAAACACACACAGGGTCATCACACACACACACACACACACACACACACACACACGTGCAAACATTCAGGTAACTCCAATCAGCCAAGTTTCATTGTGTCACAGTTATTTGCCACAGGTGACTCAGGTACTGCTGATATCAACAGACACACTTCAGTCATATCATCCAACACACACACACACACACACACACACACACACACACACACAGGCTGAGCAGTATGGGTGAAGCGGCAGCAGACATGAGATTAGGTCTTGATTCGGTGCACATGGTGGGACCTTGAACTCTCACCACTGAGACTGAATCAGTGTCTCAGATGAAATGTTGACGCAGAGATGAAGATGATTCACTCTGCTCTGCTATCTCCAGGTACCGCTCTACCTGCGCCCCCCCCCTTCCTCCTTCCTCTCCGCCACCATGCACCTCTTCATTTCTTCATGCACCACTAAAATTGGTTGTCGTTTCGTGTGTGCAGCCAAGTGCGAAACTCGGAATGCCTTCCGGGAGAGACTGTCTGAAAATGTGTGCCATTATCCCCATATCGCGTCTCGCCGCTCTCTATGATGTAAGAGGGCAGCTTTTCACCCAACCTTTGAGTGAGTCTGTTCAGAACAACTATAAAGACTTTTGCCTCCCGACATGATTGGACAGCACATCTTAAGAACTTGGTCTATCCTAGGACAACCTGGCCCTGTATTTTCTTTATAAACTGAATTACTTATGGAGAAAAAGTAGGTTTAATTTGATAACTTATTTTCTTTGCATGATGATCTGTTTGATTGAAGATAATCGCCTACATAGTCATTTCAAAGCAAAAAAAAAGCTACACATTTGAAGGTCCCCTGGTCTCAAATGTGAGAATTTGCTGATTTTCCTTTTCCTACATTATAGTAAATTGAACATCTTTGAGTTTTGGACTGTTGGTTGGACAAAACAAGACATTTGGTGGCATTATTTTGGGCTTTCTGCTTCAGTGATTTTATCATCTTTGGGTACGAGATTGCTCCACTACCTTGCCCTTTCACCCAGCCATACCAGAGTCCGAAATATTCCTGTCCCTGTCTGGAGGCCTTTGCCCTGAAAATGTACCCAAGGGAGACTTCTTTTCACTTCATTCTTTGAATTTCCCTAGTGGAGAAAAGTAAAACCTTGTCTATCAAGGGTACAGAGAGGCCATCATGAAGCCCTAAGCTCACCCTCCCTGATTTAAACACCTCATCAAGCCGGCCTTACACCTCCCACGGAAATAGACACTTTCTATAGATAGTAAATAAAATAAACAGTTGTGCCTCCCGTCTGCCTCCAGTGCTGCCCAGCCGGTGAGAAGATTTCTGGCCTATCAGCTGCTCCAAGGCAGCGGTTAAAGGGAATCACATGTTTGGCCTGACATGAGAAAGCTCTGTCAGAAGACGGAAAAGAAAGACATTGAGAAATAAGTGAGGGAGAAGAGGAGTGACTGGCTGCACTGGTTGCCTTCCAGCCCGCCTTCAGCTTCCAGCTCCGTGAGCTCTGACCAGCTACGTGAGGTAAAGAGAAACAGATCTTTATGAGAGGTTTTACTGTCTGTAAAATATTGGGTGTTGATAAGGCGCCGTGCGGTTGCGAGCCTGAGAAAAGAGCAGAAGAGAAAAGAGCCTCGGTTTTATTTTGGGGGTTAGTTTCCCCATCAATATCACTCGAGTCTCTAAAAGGTCCATTAAGGCGAGTTGAGTAGAACAGCGACAGAGGGCAACCTGACATCCATCACCTCCGCTGTTTCAGAGCCCGGCAACGCACACCCCAAAGAAAGCTAATGAAAGAAAAGTTGCCGGAGTTGTGTGTGTTGGTGCGCACAAGCAAAGCGCCTTCTTTTGTGTACAATCCTATCAATGTCACAAAGGTTACGCTCCCTCAAGATAACCCGCAGAGATCGCTGTGGGCTCCGGCTGATTTTTTTTCACTCCCCTCTTTTTGTGATTAGGTGTCAGCAGAATTTCCTTGGTGTGCAGACGACGGCTTTCATGTTGCGGGTTTCTCATGGTCTCATGGCCTATCGAGCCGCCCATTCAAACACCATGCAAAGCGGCTGCAAAGCAAAGTACACAATGTCTGTTTGTAGTCTGGTCCACAAGCATGAATCCATATTTATGTGCGCACAATGACATTCACTCGGAAAGACTATTTTCTTTTTTCCTTTCACAAATTAAAGTGCCATAAAAGTGTAGACCCTGAGGGGTCTAAGAAATCAAAAGGTACTTTTCACATACAGTAGTCACATAACTTGAGAAATCTAAACTTAAGAGCCTGCTAAAGCCTTAGCTTGAAGAGATAGCAGAGATGACGATAAAAAGAAAAATGATAAAATCATGATCTCACTGTCTTTGTGCTTCTCTGATTGGAAACATTTCTGCATGTTTTGAGGGGAGGAATGCAGCAGAAAAAACTTTTGAGTAGGCACAGATGTGGCAGAACTGGCAGAGAGCTGTTTGGCAATGACACAAGAGTCTGGAAATGGGATTTGTTCCTCAGCCACCACTCGGGTGGACTGTGGTTTGGTTGGTATGTACTTTCTTTTTTACATAAACTTGTCATTTAGTGCAGTAAACATGCTGAAAAGACTAGCGGCACTGCAGAGGAACTGGGTTCACTATCCTTCATGATTCCACCTGCACTCACTGGTCTTGTTTTGAGAGTTTTTCGTTTGCTTGTGTATTTCAATGTCGTATGACGTTTGGATACTAAATAAATATAAAATAAATAACACAAATTTAAGAGTGCGTTCACAAGCATTATCAGTCCAGATCAGTTAGGATTTCTGTGTTGTCTTAAAGCAAATTACAGATTTAAAAAAAACAAAAGTTTTTTTTCTAATTTTAATTTAGTTTGTCTACATTTAGAATTTTTTTATTTGAATACATTCTTGGTTAGTTGGAGTAGAGTACTATATAAAATGCAACCTATTGGCAAATAAGGTGACATTCACCAATGGCAGTGGCCGATGTTTTTTGCGTTGCATAAATTTTGCGTTCACTAAATGTCGTGTTGGTTATTTTTTGTTGAACTTTTGACAACAGTAGCTAGAGCCAGCTAAACAAAGGGCGATGTCTTTTTTATAGCGAAGAATTCTTGGAATAAATAACAAAAACAAACAACCAGAAATGCTATCTAGAAATGCAGAGCTGTGTTGACACTGCATCATAAAGCTTCTGCATGCTACAATGCCACAGCAAAAATGCAGCACCATCATCTGCAAAGAAGTTTAACCTGGATCAACTTGTGTTGCAATGCTACCCAGTTTCATTTGCAAACACTACATTGACCAATCAAATCCAGTAACGCAAGTACAAACTCCAGGTACATTACCTTGTAGTGTCTAAGTAGAGCTTTATAATGATAAGACTCTTGGATTTTTTTTAAACATGTTTTTAAATTTGCTCTTGCCTAATCTGTATTTCTGTCTTTGCAATTCTGTTATTGGAAACAATGAAGCTATCTTGAATCATGAACTGCAGGAGATCTATTATTTAAGAGTGAGGGGGATGGGGAAATTATTGTTTCCCTAACTTTCCAGAGTTGTAAAAACATGCCTCAGAGGGGTTTAAACAGCTGTGAAATGTGTTGGTGTTTGATATACCTTCAAACTGTACTTCCTGGCTTGTTTTCACGCCAGCGTAGGCCGTTATGGTTTTTTAATTCAGTGCCATTGTGGGTCTGAACACAGCCTCTCCCATAGTATTCGTTGCATTCTGGATGAGGCCTCAAATGTAAATGTGAATGTGATTTACCATGGGAACTTCATGGCATTCTTCTTGTTTTGGAGGACTGTGAAAGGAACCGGACTCAAGCCAGCTGAAGAGAACAGTGAGGTCTAACAGCCAAGAAGCGGCTGCAGTGAAGCTAAATTGAGAACGCCATATAAATCTTGGCTTTTTAGGGCGCTACATCAACGCGCAATCACACACACACACGCAGACACACACATGCACAGCAGCTCCGCAGCGACAACTGTTTACAGCTGATATGTTAATGGTTCCACCAAGGCTGGTTTGGTGCCAGGGTGCCCACACCGGCCTCTGAAAAGCTCCGGTTCTAATGAAGACGAGTTCAAAAAACTCATTTACACATGGAGGACAGAGGAAAGACACTGAAGGGTGTCCTGTAACTCAACACTGGCCTGCCAGATAGTCAGTGTGTGTGCGAGCATGTGTGAAATGTGTGTGCAGCATGTGCGAAAGAGGGAGTTGGTGGTGGTAGACAGCGAGAGACAATGAGTGAGAGATAGAGAGCAGTGCAAGTGTCAGAGCCAAACAGCCATTCCAGCACTAATACGCACCTTTGGCAGAAATGTCAGAGGAAAACGGGGGAGGAATGGAATACGGGTGATGAGTGTGGGAGAGTGTTAAGAGCAGTGCACGAGTGAGGTGAATAGACTTAACTAGCGGTGGAGGAGACAGCAGAGAGGGAGAGCAGCTCATCTCACGGCTGGAGGAGTGCAGAGCAGCGGGTGTCGAGGAGGTGAGAGAGAGCCGGCGGCTGATGTGAGGATGGTGGAGGCTGGCGGGGTGGGGAAGAAAAAAGGGGATTTCCTGGATTGTGATGTCACAGGGTGGAGGCCTCGACTACAAAGCTGACCCCTGACTGCCCGGGCCTGCCTGATCCTTATCACGCCAGTGGTGCTACTGCACTCTGATCCAGACAGTCTCCCATACAGTTTGAGCTGTAACTGAGCTGGTGTTTGCTTTTTGGCTTCAAGGGGAATACCTTTTTGAACCGAACCCGTTACTGAGGCAACCCGGTTTTTGACTATTATAAATCAAAAATAGGCTAGAAAGACAAGCATGTGAGTAATTCGGTGTGAACAGCTGTGTGATAAAGCTGAGAGTGCTGAGTCAGAGATATGAGATTAGGTATTTTCCGTTTGGCAAAAAACTGCAAATGCGTCAACAAAGTGGGCAGCCAAAATAAACCCAATAAATAAAATCAAATACTATAACACTTAACTGCAGCACACGGACTGTCATTTTTAGTGTGATTTGATGTGTCACGGTACAGTGGTCAAGCTGTGCCAATCAGTGAGGCAGATGTGATAAAACAGTCGTGTTTTTTTTAGCACTGACACATCCTGATACTGGGAAGTAGAGCAGTGTCATATCCTGATGTGTCGATGCGCGCTGGCCCACAGCAGCATGCATGAAGACACCAAACTTACATAGAAAGCAGTAGCCATGTGTTTTTTTTAAACATGTGTCCTGCAGTGCTGGGTATGAGTACTTAATACCTTTACGGTATCTACTGAAATAACCCAGTACCAAGTAGCATCAAAACATTTGATCCTTTTTCTACCCAGATCTAGAAAAAAAGACCACATGGTTTTGCATGCAGCCAATCACCGCGAGTACTTGACGGAGTATTTGGTGGTGGTGGTTTTGACGGTGTTGGCAGTTCAGCGTGCCGAGATGCCACCAAACTGTATGAAAGTATGGCTCTACTACAGGCGTAGTGGCATCTGCTAGAAGAAAAAAATGGATAAAATGTGGGAGATTTATTTCAGGAATGCTTAAAAACGGTCGCAGATTAAATACTCTATTGGTATTGGTATCACTTTAAGGATGCTGGTTTTGGTACTGGTATCATAATTTTTTTAACTATACCCAGCCCTGCTCATATGTCACCAGTGTGTTACCTTTAATAGAACTGCTAATCAATGTCGGTTATTGTCCGATGTTGTTTGTTTATAATTGATAACTTGTTATCAACCCTTGGTAACTCGGGTTGGGTACCATACGTGCATGTCCGGACCGACGTGCATGTCTGGACTGAATTGTAATGCAAATTTAGCCACTTAAAATGCCAGAGCTGTCAAATTTTCCCCTGTGGTGCTTTGAAACATATGTTACAGGTAGTGAAAGCATCGCGAGTTAATATTACACTTGCTCTGATGGCAGCAGGGAGCCTACTATTAGCTAGTAGCTACAAAGAAGATAAGGTATTTTTATTCTCATCTTATCACAGCTAATGTGCCCAAACCTTAACTGTCAAAAGTGTGGCTGTATTTCACTTGCGAGGATGTGTAGAAACAGCTTTTAAGTATCAGTTCATACAATGAAAGGACGTAGCGTACCGTTAGCTAGGAACTTCCTTAAATATGACTAAAATACCCCAAACTATATGGTATAAAATATGGCTGTATTTCACTTGATAGGATTCCAACCCCTGGATGTGCAATAAAAGTTAGAAAAGTAAAAACAACCTTTTAAACCTACTGTTTTAGAACCGATATCGGAAAAAAAACCCAAGCATTACCCAACCCCAGTGCTAACTATTTTGGAATAATGAATAGTGAATGCTCCTGGGGCATCATTACGGGACGTTATTTTACCATGAAGAATGCAGCATTACAAGCAGAAAAAGTGGAAACTAACATGCAAAACTCAAAAGGAATAAACCCAAGAACAGAGTCAGGTACTTTTGGGGCTCATTAAATAGTTTAATGATCTTATACACCCATCATTAACATATTTGTGTGTTTAGTTCACTGGATCAGCAGTAGTATGTGTCAGAAACGTCAAGGGTGAGCTAATGACCAAACAGAGATGTGAAACGTTGCTGCCACTTGTTTATTTATTTCCTTCTCTGGGTTTTCCCTTCATGCTCCGGCTCAGTCAGCACATGCTAACTGTAGGCCAAGGCCAAACACCCGCAGGGAGCGACCCTGTCCTCGACACCGCTGCCTAACACACCATGCGGCTCCTTTCTGCCTCCCACTTAACCCTCACCGCACACACAAATATGCTACCCGCTGCCCCAAAGACACGAAATATGCCGAGACCAAATAAACATGCCAGGCTGGTGAGGAAATGCGAATAAATGCTGAGATGTAGGACAAAAATTGTACGGACGCTGAAGCCAGGCAGGCTGAAGCAATGCTGGCGACGGCCCAACACACACACACACTCGCACACACTCAGGTCTGCAGCGGAGCGAGGTGTCAGAGCCCGTTAGAGGCCTTTGGCTGGACGCAGCTCCAGAACAAGCTGGACAAAAGCGTTGCCTGTCTCCCCTCATTAAGTGATTTAAGATCCCGTGTTCCCCCGACTCCTTTCATCGCCGTCCAAAGTGAACACACTCAAAAAGCCCAACAAGACTGCCAGGACCTGCTGACATGAATGGGGTGAAGAGGGGCAGGAAAGCCAAGTTCATGGCGGAGGACCAGGGTCTAAAGCTGAGCTACGCTAGCCATGCCTATTAGCCTCCACGCAGATGGAGGGGGGACATCTAGCTTGAATAAACTGGGGTACGATGGAGGCTTGGCCCCCGGGTGGGAAACAGCAGCCACTTAATCCATTAACAGTTCTTCCTCCACAGAAGAAGCAACGTTTTTCCCATGAAGGTTTAGTTTAGCAGAAATGTGCCGTTTCCACATTCCTGGCTAACAAGGCAGCGCTATCTGGGGAGGTGGGAGAAGACGGAAAAGACGGAGGAGCTGGATGGAACATCAGAGCTGCATCCAAAATCAACTTTATAAGAGCGCCGGTTTGGTTGAGCTCTGTCATAATTATGAGTGATTAAAGCAGACTATCGTATATCACACAGTTACCAGGATTTGCAATGAAAACTCCATTAATGCCTGTGGTTGGGGTTGGGTCTGGATTTGTCGGCAGTGTTGGAATGTACCAAAGGTTTTAGCAGCTGCAAAAAAAAAATATCACTCTTTGCTCACTCTTTAAGACATTTTGGTACATTATTGTTTTGAGTGAAAATGAAACTTAAAAAATAATAATAATTTCACGCTCAAGGAAAAGCTTTCAAAAGCTTTAAGTTCACTGCATATATTCTTGTTCTGGAATGATCTCAGATTACCAACACATAGTTCTCACATGGCAGATGGTCTTACATATACAACATACATCTATCATGCATACTCATATCCATGAATATATATATGCCTATGTATACATGCATACACTTGCCCATTTACATATACACTTGTGCACACATATGTATATGTTACACATACATACACTAAGTATACTACCATAGATGCTTACATTCAAATCTAATACATACTGTACATATTGTACATATTGCACTGAAGACTGTCAGTTGAGGTTTACAGTAATCTATATTGTGAAAAAATTCTAGAAATAAGTATCGGTATTGGGAAACCACCTAGTAGGGCTGCAATGATTAATCGATTATCTATCAATAGTAAATTCCTCGCCAGCTATTTTGATAATCAATTAACCGATTTGAGTAATGTTTTAAAGATTTTAATTCTCTGACTTCAGCTTCTTAAATGTAAATATTTAATTTTTTTTTACTCCTCTATGACAGTGAACCAAATATCTTTGGGTTATAGGTCAAATAAGGCATTTAAAGACGTCATCTTTGACATTTTTCACAAATTTCTGACATTTTACAGGCAAACTATTAATCGATTAATCAAGAAAATAATCGACTGGTTAACTGACTATGAAAATCATCTTTAGTTACAACCCCGTAAAACCGAATGCCCAAATGAATTGTACTAAGTAGCAAAAACTTAAAATTTGTTCAGAAGTTTAGAAGTAGAATTTTCTTTGTGTTTATTAAGCTGATATTTTTTGATCAATATGAACTTTACTGAACATGAAATAATCAGCTTTTATACTTAAAACTATTCAGTTCAGTTAACTAATTGTAGTGAGTGGAGTGTATGAAATTTTTAAGTTGCATTTACTGAAAATATATACATATTGGCTTAATCAATAATTTTATTTTGACCGTAATCAAAGCGTATGCGTGACAACTCCAAATAATTAAAACTTATTCAGGTTTTCGATGACATAAAAGAAAAAAACACTTGCTGTTGTAGGAAGTAATGTCATTTTCTAGAAACTTAAGAAAGAATAAGGGTGTTTCAAGACAGTTACTGCAAAAGAAACCCTCCATCTTATCAAGTTAATTTTGTATTTTAAGCCCTGAAAGCCTAGTTTTGTTTCTGCTTGAGGATTCTGCCTGATAAAAGGTAGTTTTTCTCTGCCAGGGTCACCCTAGTGCTTGCTCATGGTGGGAACTGTTTGGTCTCTGTAAATAATATTTCAAGAGACGGGTTAAAGCCGCTCTATATGAAAAATGCCCTGAGGTAGAACTTTAAACTAAAGCTGACTTGAATTGAACTGAACTGAATTAAAACAAGTGAAAACATTACACACTGAGGCAGCTTGCTGCATTAAAATAAAGGAAAATGGTATTTGTATACAGCAAATTCAGCTGATTTGTACATGAAACCAGTTAAACTGTTTACTTTTCACTTATTTTAACAAAATACATACTTTCAGGTATAAACAATAGACAAAAGTTACTTCATGAGATAGGAATTTTTGCATCTATGTTTGTGTTGGGGGTGGATTTATGGCAAAAACACCACCTTAGATACACACACGCGCATAAACATACCACACACAGCTTCAATTAACACCTGAAAGGCAGCAGGCTCCTCTGGGTCATTATGTCATCTGTTATCGTTCAGATTGAAGCTCTGAGAAGGCCTCCTC
>JAJHUR010139915.1:24492-49659 GCA_027495735.1 Lutjanus campechanus | reverse complement strand
TAATCGAGTCTGGACCAAAAGTGGTCAACTGACGAGTGTTGCTGAAAAGATCTACCAGAAAAGAAAAAGTAAAATATTAATAAAAAAGTGCACTGACCCTGGGTGAAGGAACCTTGGCCCTCTTCTTCTGCAGGCTTTTCTGTAGCTCCTCTGGAGGAATCAGACTGAAGGAGAAGATGTTCCCATCATCTCCCGCCGTCAGCACAAAGTGGTCGTCATGGCTACAGCAGATGTGCCGTAGGTGTCCGTACTGGTTGTCGTGGACACTGAGAGTCCAGTATGCCTGCATGGAGGTGAGGCTGTGGTCTCCAGGCTCCAGGGTGTAAACTCTGATGAAGCCTGAGTGCATGCCGCAGAGCAGCAGCTGCCTGTTGGAGCTACCAAACACCAAAACAACAACACTTTACACAGGTAATAGTAATGTGGCTCCAGTGTGAAGGAGGTTCCTTATTTCACACTCTGTCTGCTATGTTTACTTTTTATTATCAACAGCCTCTCTGTGTTGATTCTTGATAGTTGCATTAAATGATTTTTGGCCACTAGGGAGAGAAAAAACTTTTCCCTCTGGCTACCTGAAGGTTACAGAGCAAATCGGGTCCTCGTCTGCGTCGTGGATGAGCAAGAAGTCAAAGGGCTCATCCTGCCGCTGGTCTGGATCCTCGTCCTGCTTCTCAGAGAACTTACAGTGATACAGGTAACCTGAGTCAAAGCCTCCCTGCAGGAGACAGAAAAGAGAGAAATGGATTCAGTTTTTATAGAAGTAAGACAGGACACAAGTCACAAGTAAGTTACAAAATATCTGTGTAAATTGTAAATGTATTATTATGTGTTACAATAGTGTTGTGAAAAATATCAAATATCGGTAAATATTTACACTGAATATTTGAAATGCTTTCAATACTCATTTTTTGCAGTATCCACACTCAGCTGTACTTTCTCACTCTCTCTTCTGTCTGACAGCATGTTGACACACACTCCTCGTCTCATTTGCTCACGTTGAATGTCCGTTGTCATGTTCTAGCCTTATTAGCCTTATTTATCTTTTCATAAAAATCTAAAAAAAATTGCCAAAATGCTGAGTCAATTTTTCTCTGTGGTATCAAAAATTGTACTGGATATCAAAATGAGAATTACTGTATCGTGACACTATGTCACAGTAAGTCTTTGCACTCAAGTCCAAAGTCAAGTTCCAAGTCCTAAACTTTGACTTTTGAGTACTAAACAAGTCATAATGCACATAAAATGTAATGTCACTTTAACAGCAAGAGTGTTGACTTACCATTGAACGAGCTTCGTTCAATGGTAAGTCAGTTTTTTGTCTCTGTCTGTAATTTTAGATTTGCACATTTTGGCTACTGCAGTTTATTTTTTTGTTCACCACTGCATAGTTTTTGTGACCTGAGTCCACAACTCTGCTGACCAAGCTAACATCAGCTGCAGTTAACAGCAGCTAGCAGTTAGCTTACTCTAGCATCAATAAAGCTAGCTAGCTGTCCATCGGGAAACAGGGAAAATCATCTGAATACTGTGCTTCGTCATCAAAGTCATGAAAGTTATGAAAGTTGTCATGTCATGGTTGTGGTGATATCATGTCAGTCTTGATTATTTCTGTCCTCCATTTCTATTCATGGTTTTTCATCTCTCCATATACATACTCTTTCATATTAAATTTCTATTCACATTTTTCCACTAGGACTCCACTTTAAATTAATTCAGCCAGCTCTCATTGATGATTGTCTCTTTATGAATATGTAACAGTAGCCTACCCAATGCTTAGTACAATGTCTATGTATCTCAGTCGTTAGTCCTTTCAAGACAAAAAAAACATCTTTGTCAGTTGATGAAAACAGTCATCATGTGTGGTCTGCATGACATCCAATCAAAGAATAAGTGAAGATAAGATTATGCGTGTACCATGGAGAGCCAGAACTGTCCGGGCTGTGAGTAGAAGCCACAGTAGAGAGGACTTGGAGGGTCGGGGATGCAGATTTGGGGCAACTCTTCCTCCTCCTCTTCTTCTTCTTCTTCTTCCTCTTGCTCTGCATCCAGCTCTTTTGATTCTTTCAGCCTCTCTTCTCTCTCTTTCTTCTTCTTCTCTTTTGCGGCTTGACGTCTTGCGATTTCCTCCTCCCTCTGAAATACGCAAAGGCACAAATTGTGTAAAACTGAAATGGAGTTAGTTATCTCCACTAAAATTTTGCAATAATGCTTTTCAGTAAACTTTAAGACAGAAGGAAATGAAGGAAAGAAAATATGTGAGTGACACATGGCCACAGAGAGGACATAAGGAGTAACTATGTAGATTACTACAAAACATACAATATGAGGTTAAAAAAGAATAAGAATAAACAGACAAAAGAACAATAAGTAAAATGAAAAATAAATAAAAAGAACAACTAAAGCCCTATAAGCTTAAGTCAAGACAGACCAAGTCCAGACCTTAATTCGAGATTTGATGCTCCTGAACCTGAAAGATCTGCTGGGCAGTTCAGGCAGCTGGAAGGTTTTTGTCGGCTTGTGGGCCTCTGGATCAGGGCTCTGCACCTCAATCACGTGGCCGGTCTGACACAGGATGAGCATCCTGTTTTCATCCTGGGTAAAATGGTAAAAAAAGACATCAGTTGAATCAAAAGCGTCCCATCACAGACCGTATATCCAGTGACATTTGAGTGCACGTGGGTTGAAGGCCAGACTTACGTGGGAATGAGGTGACCACTCCAGTGCCTGCACTGGCCCGGGAACGTGGATAAAGCCGATGGGGTTGTATTTTTCCCCGACAGTGAAGAAGAACACAGTGCTGTCTGAGCTCTGAGCAGGTGGGAAGGTGGTGGGGCGAGGTCAGAAAGGTGAGATGAATAACAAAAAAGGAAAACAAAACAATGGACTAATTAAGTGTATACAGGCACTTTTTAGGACTAGTGTGTAGGATTTAGTGGCACCTAGTGACATAGAACTGACTAATCAGCCTGAGCAGGAAGGCCCGCCCAAAGCCAGTTGATTGACAGCTTGACCATTTGAGCAATACAGAAAAGAATAAGGAAATAAAGGGATGAAAATAAATAAATGACATTCTATTTATAATATATGTATATATATGTGTGTGTGTGTGTGTGTATACAGACAAACAGAGTAATTTCTATTAAAAAATATTTTTTTCAAAGACATAAATAAGTATACAGAAATAAATAAATGTATTGCTTTATTTATTCCTCTATATTATAACAAATATTTTGACAAACTGCTGAATTCTTTGGCTCTCACAGTGAAAAACCTCTTACCCCTGTGGCTAAGATTTCTCCATTTCGCTCATATGCAACGGCAGTAACAGGAGCATTGTGGGGTTTGAAGGCCTGTTTGAGGCGCAGCTTGGCATCTCCTCTGGGGCTGCGCCCGGTAACCACATGGAGCCTCTGAGGGTCGTACAACTCCAGTAAGCGGACCACCCCGTCCTCAAAGCCCGTCACCAGTAAGCCTCCACTCTGGTTCACCTAAAGACAAACCCCAGGTGAGTTTTCAATCAGTACACATCATGTGTGTTAGCACCGTGATACATTTTCACTCAAACAAACTTACTAGTGATGGAGCCCAGTTGACAACAGTTCCACCCTGATTGAAGCGACTGGTGGTCAGTTCTCTTTTTGCTAGGAAGTCAAAAACTTTGACTGAACCTGGAGAGCAGGGACAAACGCAGAAGGAGTACTGGTTATAGTGTGTGTGTGTGTGTCTGTTAGTGTTAGTGTAAATGTGTGTGGCTCACGGTCGAGAGCAGTTGTGGCCATCAGGTGGGATTTCCTTGACACATCCAGGCCCTGGATCGGTCCAGCGTGGAAGCAAAACAGGCACTCTGGATCAGGAGTCTGCACACACAGAACATACATTAAGTGTTTATTCCAATCATTAATTACATGTGTGATGATACAGTATGGTTTGTAGTACAGTTTTCCATTAGGCCTGGACAATATTACTTCTTCATCACCATAAACAAGCAATGAAAATAAATGTACAACTGTAATGACAACTTAATGCATTTCTGCTGGTGGCCGTCCAATTATTTTAGATTTTGTATGTCTGCACAATCAACCAAGTGGCTGTCTGCATTTTTGGAGGTTCGATTATATGGGAAACAGACAATTTAGTAAGTGAAAATTTGCTTGATGAGTAGATTGATGAACCCTGTTGTCCCTGTTTTGTTTTATAGAGAAGACACTGGAAGGGCAGCCAAACATATTTGGACAGACCCAGAGGACCGCTTGCGCTAGTAGTAAAGTGACAAAAGGCAAAAAAAAGTTACATACATTGACTGAAAAACACCCTGACTTTTTAAACAGTGCTGAACAACTTTTAATTGGATTTTCTCCCAAAAGTTGTTATACTCCTGCTGCGGGAAACTGTTCATTTTAGTTTACAGTAAACAGGGTGTCTTTACAATGACCACAGCCCAGAAAATCCTCCAATTTTTCTCATCTGATATTTATCTTATGTGGGATGACAGAACTGAGCAGAGTTGAGATGTTTTTGTAGAGCAGGTACCTGTTTAGAACAGGCTGATTGTTTGGCCACCAAAAGTGCTGCTGACAGCATTCTCGAGAACTGTTCATCCGATCAACTTCACACTCAACACTACACTCCCTTGGGTCCTGAGCAATACACCAAGTGTGAAGTCTATCAGATGAAACGTTCTTGTGACATGTGAAGGACAGTCATACACACATACAGTCAGACACCCAGAGGTTCCTTCCTTTATAGTTAGATGATGCTGCTACAGCGTCACCTACTGGTCAAATGACATCAAATTTGTCATGGACACATCTATGAATGTCCATTAAATGTGGGTGCAAAAGCACATAATGTTCAGGTGATATAACATTTTTCGTAATATAAACCCTAATTGTGAAGGCCAGTTATATTAAAACTGTATCATAATATTTTGGTCCAGTAATGTTCGGCACCAAACTGATGACTGCTTTTGTAGGGGGCGAAAAAAGAAATATTAATTAAAGTCCAGCCAAATTGCACCAAATTCAACATTGTACTCCCTCGGTGTGAAATAGACTGAATGAACAGTTCTCAAGATATGCGAAAGACATATACAGAGAGACAGAGATCCCTTCTTTTATAGCTAGATGATCAAAACGGACAGAGAATTTTCTAGCCGGTCACGAATGCAATACTTTGCATGATATAAGGCTTACGTAAACACAGTATACACATAACGTCTCTATAAAAACAGTATTAAAAAGTGTCAGTGTAGGAAACTCACTGTGTAGGTGAATGAAAGATCCAGTTTCCAGATGGCCCCGCTGGAATCCTACAAGATGGCACAGGTTAGAGATCAGGTTTGAATTTTTGATAGTGATTAGTGACCTTTGACGTTTTGCCCTCTGACTGACCTGAGCAAACCAGACGAAGGAGTCTGGCACGGAGCTCTTCACCACAGAGGAGAGCTTGACGTTGTGTCCCACCACCATCTCATTCATGGGCTCCATCTCAAACCTGTTGCTGTTGCTGTCACTGTCAGCAGTGTTGATGCTCTCAAAGTCCCAGCCCTGCAGAGGGGGTGGATTACAAAGTCATAATGACTATATTAAAACTGATTACAGACAATCTCCATCAGTATCATCACCTGGGCTTGGGCTTGTATTAGGAATACAAAGAAGGGTCAATTAACTTCAAAAACCTAACATATATGATCTAATTTTGAAACAGACTGAAATCTGTTTCCAGCTCACATTAAATACATTACTAATACAAAGAGCTTCAAATTGTTGGTAAAATATATTTTAGAAAATAAAGCCTGATAATTTACAGTATATCTCACTTCAATCTAATTTCAATAATTTTTCCTTTCGTTTATTTATGCTTGTCAGCATAAATAAAACTGTAAAATGCAGCAATATGGAGCTAATTAAACTTAATTCAGTTCAAAGTGGTGCACAGGGCTCATATTTCAAAAGCAAAATTATCTCCCATGTACTCTGAGGTTAGCCTATACTGTGTCAAATGCATATGCGTTGCGTTGCTTATGCTCATACGTACTGCTCCTGCTCCAGCCTTAACAAATATTGGAGGGAAATCTTTCATACACATACAGGTGTTAAACATCAAATTAGAACCAAACCCTTTGACTGCTCTGTTGGGGTCATAGAAGGGGAAGAGCAGTTAACCACAGAAAAACAACGCACTTTATCCTTTATTTCTGTCTTTTTGATTAACATTTGTTTACTACAGTGCCTGTTTTAGGAAATTATTCTTTATTCTTTACTATAAACTTTCAGAGACTTTTTTTTTTTAACATTTACAGCTTTGGTAGGAATGAGTGGGCTTAGGGTTAGGGTTAGGGTCTTGGGATGGGCTAGCATTGTTGGTTTTGGTGTTTTCAAGGAATTGGTTACCAACACAAACAGTATAGAATAATGAATAATGAATAAAGAACAAAGCCAGACTTTGGTTATGAGGTTATGTAGTGAGTATCTTACCCGGACCACTCCATCAGAGCCCATCGTAATCAGCTGTCCATCTTCTAGGGTAAACGGCTGGACCATCCCAGCGTGGCAGTTCCGCCCCTCTTTACGGCAAATTTCCACCTTGATGGCATTCCCATCCCAGAGCAGCAAGTTGCCCCAGTCTGTGCCGGACACCACCTGACAGACAGATAAATTAGTATTCACTGCAGCAATTTTGATGACATGGATCAGTCATCAGAAAAAAAAATCAAACAAAATCTAAAAACTGAAACATGTTAGATCTGATCAATGTTTTAGCCATGGTAATAACACATAGGATTGCAATGTCAACTGCCAATCCACCATATTTGATCAGGACTGAAATATTATGACTAATCATTGGATGAAAAACCTGACATTCATTATGCCCACAAGTTGAATCAAGATAACTTTGGTTATCACCTGACTTTCTAGGGCCATCATCTGGTCAAGATTTTCATTGAATTTTAATTCTTGTTTATGACCAAATATGTATCTACAAAACTAATTACATTCCTATGGGAAAAAAATCTTGTGATCCATTTCTCTCCTGTGTTTACTCTTTCTAAATTCCTCATAATTTTTTTGTTTATGTGAGACAGGTGGGGGGAAAAAGTTTTGCCAGGTTAAAGAAAAATTTGGCCACAAGAGGCTTAAGTGTGTTAGCGAATTCTAAGTTGTTAAAACAAAATATACAAACCATGTGTTTATATTGTATGGAGAAATTAAAACACACCTGGAAACATGAATGATTTTAGTCCTATTTAGCACAGAGGTACATTTTAGCCTCTTGTGGACAAAATGAATATTTCACTCATTTTCACTTATTTACTTTACTTTGAAAAATAACACTGGCAAAAAAAAAGATTCCACCTGTTTTACAGAAGAAAATAAAATTTAAGGAACTTAGAATATCATTTCCCAAATGTGGGTCTTTGAGGGCATTTCAGTGGTTCGCCAACAAAAAGGGGAATCAATTGTTTTCACTGCAATTGTATCCATACGTAACACAATGACAGAATGTATGACTATTTTGGTCATGGGTTTCATATACTTTCTGTGCTAAAACTTCCAAAAGCAAAAATATTCTCAGATGGTGGAAGCCAAAACCTTATCAAATGGAGGTCTATGGCCTGACTTGCGTCAGTTTAGGGATCGTTGACTTTAAAAGGTTTGAGAACCACTTAGAGAGATGATGGGATGATGATGATGGATATTTTCACCTGTTCTTGTGCCATAAATGCATGAGAGAAAGCAATTTGACTGAGACAATGCATCATCAGATTTTTTTTCACTTGCTTCTCGGGGCTCATCTTCAGGGCTTCCCATCATCCTTCACTGTACTTTGTTTTAGTGCTAATTAGCAACTATTAGCATGATAAGGAACTGTTATAGGTTCTCAGGAACATGGTTGCTAAGGACCCTCTAGCAATGCATACTTAAGTAGCTAAGGGCAAACACTTAATATTAAAGGATTTTCTCTTGCATCTTAAGAAAATCCTTATGGTGATTTTATGCAACTCATTTTTCATTAGGCATTCTGATGAAAATTTAAGGGAAACCTTAGTCTAAGTGGTTTTATGCAACTGGGTACTGCATGTTAAAACTGTCATTGTGAACAAGTTAGCATGCAAACATTAGCATTTAGCTCAAAGCATTGCTGCGTCTGAGTACAGCCTCACAGAGCTGCTAGCATGGCTGTAGACTGTTATTGGTCTTGTTTGGTACATTTCCAGACCTCCGTGACTTGCGTGCAAACCCAACCTGTCCAAATGACAAGCCACAGACCTTTCCATCAGGAAGTTCCACATATCCCTCAACATCAGTTGCCGTAGTTTCCCCAAAATTTCCGATACGACCTTGCAATTTAAGACCTGTGAATGTGCTGGCCATTTTCCAGAACCTGATAGAGAGACAGAGAAAAGTTGTATTAATCTTATTTGAAAAGATAAACATACTCAATATCAGTGTAAGAGAATGATCCAACTTCTGACAGTGGCAGTTTTATTGGGGGGAGCTACATAGAGTCCTTTACTTGATGTGTCCAGATCCTGATGATGTGAGCAGTTCCGGGTTGTGTGGGGAGAAGCTGAGTCGATAGACCTCCTGAGAAATAGCCTTGCAGCTATCCATCACCTCCTCCTGCCTCCAATCCCACAGCGTCATCATGTAGTCGGGTGCACTCCCAACACTGGCCAGCAGGCTCCCGTCATGGTTGAAATCCACAAAGCTGTACGCCCGCTCTGTACCGCCTATAGACAGGAAGGTTAAAATGCGATCATCAATGCGACGGAAACATGACATCTGAGAAAGGTGGTCAAATCAATGCATCATGGTCCCATTTACCTCTGAGGATCCTATACGGCCGTAGTGAAGGATATTCATAGACTATGATGTTGGGCTGGTTTCCCTTCTCTGCTACCACAAAGTACTCCCCACTAGGGTGGGCCTTGACACACACACACACACACACACAAAAAGAAATTAATACAACATTTTTAATAATATTGTTTTTATATTATATTTTTTAAATCCACATCCCTGTGGGTACAGTATATAGTCGCATTTCCACCCAAAGCACCCAGAACTTTAAGTCCAAGGAACCACTTTTCAAAGAACTAAAAGGTTCCTTCAGCTTGTTCTTGTCTGCGTTTCCACTGTACTCTAAAAACCTGTGTATATTAGGCAAATTAGTCTGCTGACTTATGAAAAAGCAGCAGCTTTTTATACATAATTTTTTCGTGTGGGTCCATCTGACATATGGTTTCTTCTGTAACTCCATGTTAATAAGTCAGTGAACAAAAAACTAACTGCGGCTACAGATTTTTAAAAATTGTTCAACCCTTCTCACCGTGATGGAGCCGATTCCTCCTCCGCTGCAGGAGCGGAGATATCTCTGCTCCTTGGTGGGGATGTCCAGCAGGATGAGCAGGTTTCCAGCTATAAAGATCAGAGTTCTGTCATCCAGCAGCTGCAGGTTCCTCCTGCGCCCGCTGTCATAACCAAACGAGTGACTGAACGCAGGACGAATGAAGGATCAAGATCAAATTCTCTAAAGATTTACACAATTTATTTTACATTGTGTTTTATACTACTAAGGTCCTATAATAATAATTGCTTGATTACAACAATACACCTGCACCTTGTCCTCCATTACTTTTAACATATAAATATATAATAACATATAATACTATATATTATACATGTGTATTGTATGTATTATTTATACTTGAACCTACATAACTATACTTATATTATGAAAAGTAAACACTAGAGATGGTCAGATGATACCAAAGCTCCGAAGCTTGCTTCACTCATGTGAAGGTCACATATTAGACTAAAGCTAGTAATATCAGTGAGGTGTGGTGGTGCTTCAGCCCCAGTCTTGAAGGGCTGCTATAGCTTCTGCAAACCACGAGATGGCACTGTGTTTACTGAGTCTGAAGTCTCCAAAGCTTCAAATCTTTTTCAGCACAAATAGAAAGACAGTCCCAGTGCTTCATAAGACTTCATCCGCCCATTTATTTAATACATAGTTGTCCGAATGAAATGAATAACAATCAGTAAAATATTCTTCTTATTAAAACAGCCTATCTTGTAATAAACCTGCTGATTAACATATAGAGGAACACACAGGATGGAAAATTACATCTTGGGAAAGAGAATGAGGGACTAAAGACCCAGACTCCCAAGTAAGACCAGAATATTCCCCATTATGTAATGTAAAGGGCTTATTTTCACTACTAACTGTACATATTTCTGAGTGAAAACATTCTGATGAACAAAAATTGGGTGAATTGTCCTTGTGACAAATGTTTATTTGCCTGTATTTGCTAAGTATGATTAGTGAAAACAAATATGCTGCTTTGTGTGTTTTCATCAAACTAATTTTCAAATAAGGATACGAGAGGTGCAGGAGGTTCTCTGGGATTTCAGAGTCAGGTGTGATGGACGGTCTGGAATGAAGCTCCTCATACTTGTAGTACATGTCTGCAGGGAGCTTCTTTTTTGACTCCTCCTCAGCCTCCTGTTCCATCACTGAGTGCCTTCCTGTGAGGGAAGAAACATTGGACAGCAGCTTTCAGTCACCAGCTTGTGCATTTTCTCCTCAAATATTGCATCTTAAGACAAGGGGGAAAATTCCTTGCCTCTGAGATGTAGTGGTGTAGAATTAGAAAGTGACGACATAAGAAAATAGTAAAGTACAAATACTACAAATTTGTATTTTGGCACAGCACTTAAGTAGATGTACTTAGTTACCATACTATGTTCATGTTAATATGGTGACGAATGAGTAAAAATATGAAATGTGAATCTGAAAGCCTTTAGGTTAGCTAACTGGGTGTGATTAGCCTAACCCACATCACTATGTGCTCTTGTTACCTTCATTGTTTTCCTGTGTGCTCTCAGCCTGTTCATCAACAGGAACATTTGCCATTTCTTCCGACATTTCAGCTGTTATATTGTATTCTGCTGCTCTGGCTTTTTATCTGTAAAATAAATGTGGCGATTTATTATTTAAAGACATTTCCAACTTGACTAGACTTGTACGTTAAACTTTACGGGACAGTGGAAATATGATAAGAAAGAACAATTACAGCCTTTCAATTGCATTTTAGTTATTCCGTAACAAGCTCGCAAATACTAAAACGTTTTTACCTTAACGTTAAGTCATTTTTTGGTATGCTAGCCTCTAAATTTGGCTCTTCAACTTGCCAAGTCCGTGATAGATTTGGAAACGTTTGGAGAAGTTGCCGAGCAACAGGGTAAGTCACTCCGCTGCAAAGCCTGCTGGTTAATGTAGTTCTCAACCCCTTCATTGCAGTTGCTGTCTGTCATCTTGGGATAACAGGCAGTACATTTTTAGTAAAGTAGAATTAGTAGAGTTATAGTTGGGTAATTAACTTATGTCTATTTATGATCCTTCATATGGATAAAATCAAAAATAAATGAAACGGGCCAAAATTAGGATATTCGAACAATTTCAAATCGCGTCTATCTCTTTAAATCCCCCTTGTAAACAAACATGGCCGCTACACATTCGTCTGGACAACGCCGAAGACTAATGATATAGATACAAATACTAACGTTCGGTTGTTGTCGATACACTGTAATATTACCAAGCAGAACAAACATTTTAAATGCGATATATAAACAGTAAAAGTTATTATCCTACTAATTTTCAGCGATAACGACTTGTCGTAACAATTTACATTTTACGGCAGTGACGGTTCAGTTTGATTGGACGTTTTGTGCCGTAAACCATGTTGGATAGAGAACGCATGGGACTGCAGGGACAGCGTGTGAGTGTGTGTCTGAAATGTAAGTAACACCAGCTAAAATGTTTTATATATTGTTATTGTTCGCGTTATCAGTACAGATAAATATTAGAAGCGCGTGGCGTTATGGATAGTATAATAATATTTGTTGACATCCATTTTGTTATGCTATGAGCTAATTAGCTTCTGAAAAAGTATACAAGAAACGTCAAAAGTAGCGACATCACAGTCTAAAACTAATCTAATTGAAGAATTAAAATACAAAATTAACTCTTAGGCAGGTTTTTAAAAGCAAACGTGGTTAACAGCAAGTAGTAGGCCAAATAAAAAATAGTTAATTCGTAGTGCTAACTAATTTTTTTTATTGGGCAACGTTAGCTAGTAGACGGAGGCATTTTTGTCGTTTGTACTTGTTTGTGGCAAAATTCTTTAATAATACCTCTTATTGTAAGCTCTTGATATTACTGGCGTGAAGAGCCTCACTCTGCTAAGTCACACTTAAGAGCCGCTGACAGATGGATGTAATGGATTAAAAGAACACTATTAATTCTCCAAATGTAAAAAAAAAAAATGCATTACTGTGGATACAAAAGTAAAATACAGTAGTTTGGTACATGCTTGTGATTACGTGTAACAATCACTGCTGCTTGAGGTTTTGTGATGTTGACTGTGTAGAATCTCCACCTGCCTATATCTTAAATGTCTTAAAACCTGACTGTATTAACAAATGTCAGGCACTAAAAGCCATCACATTGTGTTATATTGTTTTTAATGGATTCTTATTCAAAATGCGTATTTTATGTGATTTCTGAAGCACAACCTAATGTTTATAAATCTCAATATTTTCATATGTATTTGTGCTTAAGTGCCTTGTTGGGACAAAAACTTTTGAGATTGGTTTGGCATTGAAGGAGATCCTTACCACAGTCTTAAAGTACTTGTTTTTTTTTTGCCACTGACAGGCTCAGATTTTTATTCTAAGTGTCTGTAAACATTATAGAAAGGATTCCTACAGAGTCAGACCTTTTGAGATCAAGATTCTTTGTATTTAATAAGAAACTGTTGTTTTATTACTCTCACCAAGATTCACACCAGATTCCATTTAGAAACACAGATTTTATCATCGTAAAAATACACTTCAATCACACTAGAAAGAAACAAAATAAAACTCACCAAAAATGTCTTGACATGTGTCTCCACTGCTGCAACAATCAGCAGCTTTGACTTGATGGAAATAAACCCTTTAGTTGCTGAGGTAGATGAATTTATCCAATTTGAATTTATCCAAACGAATTACCAAAATACCAAAATGCAGACAAAAACGAAATGAAAGGCTCCTGTAAGCTTTATCCAGATATTCAAGTTTAAGATACTCTCATCAATTGCAATGCTTGAATTTGACATGTGTTATATTCTAGTGCTTCATTTCTGCACTAGAACACTTTTTGCTCCACGATTCAATTTGTCTTTCGATTTTAAAGTCACAATTCGATTTGAGTTAAATATTTTAGTTAGTAAAGACAGCTATTTCATTGTTAGACTGTCAAGTTCTTGCCTACAAAAAGTCCACCAGACCCCCTTTAGGAAAGGTGGCCTTGTGGGTAAACCTGAATCCCAATATTTGACGTAGACCAGAGGGTTTGCTGTAGGAAGTGAGTGTCAGCACATTGCTGCAGTCACAGAAAAGTGCACACTAGAAAGGGCTTTTAAATGTACAGCAAGGAGTTTTTAAACTGGTTCTGAAACCTCCCAGTTTAATACTGATGGCTCTATTTGGCCTACATGAGCAAATGAGACCATCATGTAGAGTACTGGCTGTTTCTCTATGGTTGTTATTAACGCCTGCCACCTGGTTGTCGTGCAATAGTGGAATAATTGCAGTCAGGTCATTTTGACTGACACCCCTATAGACTAACTGCTCCACCAGCAGTCACAAAATAGTTCCAGAAATATGTGCAGCGTGGGTATGTATACATTTTTGGACCCCAGATTTCTGATTACTTGTTTTTCTGTCTTCTTGTTGTTGTCCTCGTCTCCATCCCTCTCTGGACTGCACGTTAGGATGGAAGCTAAAGCCAAAAAACCCTTTTCTCCTAAAGGTGAAAAGAAGTTTACACAGAAAGGAAAAGGTGAGCTGTAGTTAACACTAACTGCCTTTGTACACCTTCACTTTCAGCCAGGTTTGTCACAGGCATGTCTCTCTCTGTCCAGATTCTATAGGGACCAAACTTGGTGGAAAACCAGGCGGCAAAAAGCCCTTCAAACCGTACAACAAAAACACAGACAAGAAGAGCAGACCGGGGAGCGGTGGAGATGGCGGCAAAAAACAACACAAATTTGGTTTCTCCAAAGCCGGCAAGGGGCCACAGAAGAGGAAACTGCCGCCTTTTAAAGCAAAAAAGGAAGAAGAGGAGGGAGAAGGTGAGAAAACACCTGAATGATTAGAGTGCAGTCTTGCATTTTTCAGTCTTATTTTTTTCCTCATTGCTGCTGGAGTTCCTTCCTTTGTCAGCACAGCATTCTGCACATTGTCCAAACTTGACCACAATTTTTCCCTTTTTCCATTCTGGCTACTATGTATAATCTCATAGAATAATTAAGGTAAAAAATAACTGTGTGTGTGTTGTACAGGTCCAGGAGCTAAGAGGATGAAGAAAGGTGAGTTTAAGCCGAAGAACAAGGAGCTGACGAAGGAGGAGCTGAAGAAGAACAGGCAGCAGAGGAAGAAGGACCTGAAGAAGAACAGGCAGCTGGCAGAGAGGAAGGACATGTTCGAGATCATCTGTAAGGCGAAACGAGTGTGGGGAGAGCTCAGGAGGTACATGCGCACACAAACACACAAACACACTCAGAGAGTGAGGGTTCAACCCCTCATTCTGACCTCCTTTACTCTTGTTTTTAAACGCTCTCTCCTGGTTTCCTTCTGCAGTCATGATTCCCCTGATTTATGACACATTTTTACACTTTTTTCTCCCATTTTCTTGCACTGTGCAGTGTGTATAAACCCTACGACTCTAAAAGCCCTCTGTATTAATCCTGACAACAATACGTTGTTTCCTGGCATGCATGTGATGGGGAAGAGAGCTGCTTGCGCTGTATCCAGTTCTCCTTCTCCTAATAGATCCACGCTCACACTTCATCCTCCTCTGTGAGTGAGAGACGCAGGGAGAGATGGAGCACTAAGAGAAATACTTTTTTAGTTGTCCTGGAAAGAAGAATCTTGTTTCTTACAGAAAGTTAGGAAAGGGGCGCATCTTTTTCTAAGAGCAGCCTGACTAACATACCCTTAGAAGAATATTCATAAATTATCAATTTTCTGTTTTATTGTACCCAAATTTGAAATTGGACCAGGTAAGAATGAATGCATCCAGCTAGTAAGTGTCAGTTACATGCCATCTTTGGGTTTGCCAAAAACTGTGTACTTTATTATTATTTTGTTATTTTCATTCATTAAAAGTCACCAGAATACAGGAAACAAAGTTCTTTCTTCCTGCAAGACAAAATATGATGTGCGCGTATGTAGGCTGGAACCAACTAATTTCAACCATTAACATGATGGCATCTACTTATCAATCAGTCTTCAAATTTTCGCAGCACAGTGCCAAGATTCAAGACACAAACAATCCCACTTATCAAAGTTCAAATCAAATTTCTCCCAATTTTATGTTACACCTGCCTGTCCTGTTTCACTTGGAATATACGTCACTATACATACGAAATGCTCTTTTATCTGGACTGTAATGGCAGATTAATGGCTGTTGAAAATGTTACCATCCACTTTTAAGAGTTGAACAGGAGAATGTGTGAATTAGTGAAGGACTGGCTCTTAATAGAACTCACAAATGAACAGAACAAGTAACACAAATGGGAGTTTTATGCTTAAATGCAAGATTTTTATGCTTCTCTTTGACTAAGGTCATGTTCACACCAACATAAGTAGCCCGCTAATTCATTTCAGTAAGGCCGCTGTGTTGACAGAAGGAGTGCTGGTGTAGAGGTCTGCGGTTAAAAAAAAAAAAAAAAGTTGAAGGTTCAAACTCTTGATGCAACACAATTTAAAGTCAAACGCAAGCTGACGTTCCTGGTTGATGACTTTGTAACGTGAGCGCTGCTGCCTGCTCACTGACAGATGACGGTGGTGTGTTTGTATCAACAGAAAGAACTGCGACCAGGACTTGAAGAAGAAACTGATGAAGGAGCTTCATGATCTGATCCGCGGGAAAGTCAAACAGGTGAGTCACTGCTTGCCGCCTTAAGATTTTCGATGAATGTAGTTTCTGCAGGTGGTGCTCTTGTGTCTTACTTTCAGTAGGTGTACCCATCAGTTCTATTATTAATATTTATTTTGGCTTTGTGTTGTGAAATCTTGTGGGCTGTGATTTCTGACTGCTCTTCCTGCCTCCAGATGGCGTTCGCCCACGACTCCGTTCGAGTGCTGCAGTGTTTCATCCAGTTCGGCAGCCACGAGCAGAGACAGGAAGTGTTTGAGGAGCTCAAAGGTGAGCGGACGAGTTTGGCCTCTTCATCTGCTGCCTCTTGACTGTCTGTTCCAGCATCTGTCTGTGTGTCTGTGACTCCCAAGATGGAAAATTCCCTGTGTGCTCAGGCACATGGAAGAAGTGAAAGGGTCTATTTTAACTCAAACTGTGAAGTAGATTTGGTGCCTAAATCTAAACAAACTGCTACTGAAAACTTGAAAGAAAGACAGAAAAATGAAAATAGTAAGTCAAATCCATCTAGAAATTCTAAGGCAAAATTTACTTTTGGTTTCAGTCGGGACTCGACCCCAGTCTCCTGGGTGAAAGTTCTGTTTTAGACCCATTCCTCCACCACAACCTGCCTCCCACGCAGACTGTGTTGCTCTTTATACTACATCACCTAACTTCCTAACGTCTGTCTAGCAGAAAGCCCTGAACTTCTCAGAGTGCAGATTTAACTCTTAGCATCCAGGATTCCTATCAGAGCTGTGCGTTGTCATGAGATTTATTTTAACCAGTGCTGCGGGTCATTTTTCAAGCATCTCATTCCCAACAGTAGCTGCCATTTCTTACTGGAACTCCACGTGTCATGCTAGTTAGCTAAAGCCGACAGATGTCCATCTAATCCAGATGTTTTGGAAATGCAAGGATGACTGCTCCAAAAAGTAGTTCTGCCAGTTTCTAGCAAAGTAGTTTTATTTAACTGTTCGCGATGAATCGTTCTGGAGGAGGGGGGGATTCGAAGCTGACCTGTAGTTCAGCAGCTAATAAACAAGCATTAACCATCAGTGCTTCGTTGTCTCCCGCAGATGACGTCATCAGTTTGTGTAAGTCGCAGTACGGCAGACACGTGGTGAAAAAAATGCTGATGTACGGGTGAGTCAGCTCAGATTGGTTTCTTCTTCTCTTCTCTTTCCGCAGACATTTAAAACAGGGCTGCAGCTAATGATTATTTTCATTATCGATAAATCTGATGATTCTTTTCACAATTCTGTAAAACGTGTGTGTGAGTTGAGTTGTGTGTGCGTGTTTTTCCTCCACAGGAACAAGGAGCTGATAGCGGCTGTGATGCAAACATTTAAAGGTCACGTGCGGCCGATGCTTCGCCACGCCGCCGCCTCGTCCATCATCGAGTACGCCTACAACGACAAAGCCGTGCTCGCACAGAGAAACATGCTCACTGAGGAGCTGTACGGGAACACCTTCACTATCTGCAAGGTGCTCACGCGCTCACATCTGCATGCAATAGTGTCAGACTGCATTCAAGATTCTATTATACACAAAAATATTTGACCATGATGATGGTGCCCGGTGAAATATCTGCAGCCGACCGACTAATGTGAACTGTGAACATTTCTGTGCCTGTGTGTCCAGTCGACGGTGTGTAACACCATCGAGAAAGTCGTGGAGGGGAACCCGGACAAGCTGAACAACATCATCGACGAGATGAAGCAGATTCTCACACCCATGGCTCAGAAGTAAGACGAGAACACTAAAAAACCCTCCCCAATGAGGAAAAGCTACATCAACTGTGATTTCTTTTATTAGTACAAAAGAAATAGACAATAGAAATAATAAACTTAGGAAACAAGTATGAATTTATGTATGTATCTTTGTTATTTTGATTTACCTTTATACTTTCTTTTCTTTTCTAATACCATTTGAAATAACATGTCACTAATTTTGTCACTAACTGTATATTTTCGGGCTATAATATGTAGAGTTTAACCCCTGTTGTTGTTGTTGTTGTTGTTTTTCAGAGAACAAGTGATCAAACACTCTCTGGTGCACAAAGTCTTTCTGGACTTCTTCCTATTTGCCCCCGACAAACCGAGGACGGTGAGCAGCTCTTCTACACCTCACATCATGTTTAATAATTACTATATTGCAGTACTTTCCTGTTGCGATGCTCTTAACCAAGGTACAGAGTGTGAGGTGACTCGCAACGTAAATGAGCTCATAAATCTCTCAGCTTCATAACAGCAAAAAAAAAAGGGCAAGTTAATATGTTTCTTTAGTGCTGACTAACTTGTTTCTCCTCTTTGGTTTGTGTTTGTTCTGATGTGAGCAGGAGATGATCGAGTCCATCAGAGAGTCGGTCGTCTACATGGCTCACACACACGACGGAGCTCGAGTGGCGATGCACTGTCTGTGGCACGGGACGGCCAAGGTGTGTACACACACACAGACACACACAAAAACACAGCAGATAACACACCTCTGTTTTATTTTGTTAAATGAAAATAAAATTTTGTTTGCACCCAGGTTCAAACAGGAGCACACAAATGACAGTGAACAGCAGAGTATAGTCAAAAACACTTTTACATTTTCTGATGGATGATGAAGAAAGGCATTAATGAGTTTGAGAAAGTAAAAGTAGTAAAAGTGCGCATCTGAGCTTCTCCTCTGCCTGCTCTTCACAGCAACACAGTTTTTTTTTTTTTACAAGCTAAGAATGTTAATATCAGGTATGAACAGCCTCAAAGTGCCCGTATGAGGTGTTGACAGTGCCTCGGATAACCTACCAAAAGAGACTGTCGGCTGCTCCCTCAAGAGCCACAGAACTCTACCACTTTTTTCACAAGTACAGCAGCACTCCTGTAAACAGACCTACAGTTCCACTTACATTTCCACGTGGCGTGACAGTAAAGAGGTATTAGGCTCCTCGTCCTTTTTCCTTCTTATCGTAATCCTTAGATCAGCACTTTCCACACCTCATATACACATCTCTGTTTTACATCAAGAAGTTCAGCCTTTCAGTGGCAGCAAATAAAGGTCTGGTGCACTGGTGTCTTTATGTTGAGACTTTTTGTTTTTGTGTTGCAGGACAGAAAAGTCATAATCAAAACGATGAAGACGTACATGGTGAAGTTTGCCACGGTGAGTCCGCAGTGATCCTCCACTCATTCAGTCACAGAAACAAGCTGTCAGCACTTTATCAGCTCATTGACTTTAGAAAAGATCCGACTCTGAATGATTATTATTTGGCAGCAGGGTTTTTTACCTGGGATTTGTGTGTGGTGTATTAGAGGAAAGAGTAAAAGAAAGACACAACACATACACAGTTAAGCCAGATTAAAGGCAGAGTTTGGGTTTTTTGAAGTGGGGTTTATATGGTATGGTATATGGCATTTAAAACACCAAAATAACTCAAACAAACAAACTGACTGAGGCAAAGTGTAAAAATTAGTGTTTTTGTTACCTTGGAGAGTGCAATTTTTGGGGCATATATCAGTTTCCTGGTGGAAAAGGTTTGTCTGATGGATGGGTTAAAAATACATTTAAATGCAGACTTCATCAGTTCATCTGAACTCGTGGTTTTCAGACCTTCACGTCTCTCCTAAGCTATTGTTGTTGATGTGAGAATCAATGTTGTGTGTCCACAGGGGGAGTTTGGTCACCTGGTTCTTCTCGCCATATTCGACTGTGTGGACGACACCAAGCTGGTCAAACAGGCCGTCCTCTCAGTAAGTCTCATGTCACACGTAGAGCCTGACTGATACTGGATTTTTTTTTGTGCCGATACCAATATTATGGAGTTAGAAAAAATCCAGTATATATATAGAGAGAGTGATTTTCTTTCTTTCTTTCTTAATTTATTTATGTATTTCTAGAGTTTATAAAAAATGCAATAACATCAGGACACTGAAACAGTCAAATTTCACAGGTAATTTAAATACTTATAAATAACTATAAATAAAAAACACAAATAGAATAACTTGAATTAAGAAAAAGAGTAAAGTATACCTAAAAAAATCAGGTCAATGGTGGTCACTGAGACTCAAGTGATATCCTGATTCTGTAAATGGTGACTTCTAAAAATCAAAAATGAGTGTGATGTAGAACATAATATAAAGAAGCTGTTTGAAGATTTGTGAAAAGTTGTCGTCTAAAACTCTGCTCTCACCTGCTTCCACCTGTTCAGGAGATCCTGGCGTCTCTGGAGGAAGTCATCAGTAATAAATATGGTAAGAAGGTTTTGTTGTACCTGCTGAGCCCCAGAGACCCCGCCCACCTGCTGCCAGAGATCATCAAGGTGCTGGAGCGAGGAGACGGAAACGCACACAGGTAACATCTGTGTGAGTGTGTGTGTGTGTGAGATGAGAAACCAGCCAAAGTGAACTTTGGTGACATCATTTGTCTTCCTCTGATCAGTAAAAAGGACATGACGATCCGGAGGAAGGAGCTGCTGGAGGTCGTCTCCCCGCCGCTGCTGGAGTATCTCCGTGACAACGCTGACACCATGGTGACGGACAAGGCGACCAGCGTCACCGTCAGCGACATCCTGGCGTCGGCCTGCGGGGACCTGCAGCCCGCCATGACGGCCGTGGCTCAGCTGGCCAATCAGGAGTTAGTGCCAGGAGGGATCAATGGACAGGTAGAGTGATGGAGAGTGTGTGTAAAGCCCCTCACCCACTGGACAAAAACCCACTAACATCTGGCTTTTGTCTTAGGTCAAATGACTCCTGAGTGGACATGCAAACTTTTGGCAGAGACAGTGAAGACTTCTTGTCGCCATCAGTGCGATTCTTTGTCATTTCAGCCACAAATCCGATTGATTCCAATGATTTTCCAAACATCATTCCACATTAGTCAGCATTGAGTTTGAAAGAAAGACTGGAGTAAAAGATCTGAAAAAGGAACCACGGTGACATATTGTCTCTAGTCTCCCTGCTGCTTTACTAACCATATTTTCCAGCACATTTGTGACACTGTAACTGACACATCAGGAAGGGGAAAAAAATGGTAAAGTCATCACTGAAAATGGGAAAAGAGGCAAATATTTAACTATTTTTAGCAGGTTTACCCATGCTAAAAAACATGTGCTGATTTTGTTGTAATAACTATATAAGATACTTAACAGGTTTCATAGCTGATTATAAAGTTAATTTTGGACAATGAGTCGTCATGACTATGATGACTATAGCTCAGTTTCAATACCCGACTTGCTCAACATGGTTTTCTCAGTACCTTACTTTGAGGAATGTAAACATGTTTTTCTGCAGAACATTTTCAATCAATCAGCTTATTCTTTTTATTATTGGTTGGATGATCAACGCACGAAGCTACCGGGACAGTCACAAACTGACACAAACTCAGTCGTCTCGTCTGCTGTTCTACACTCTGAACTCTGTTTGTGCTGCAGCTTCACATGGCCGAACATCCAGCAGGACACCTGGTGCTGAAGTGGCTCATAGAGCAGGACATGACGCTGGCAGAGGCCGGAAAAGAAGGTAAACACACGCACACACACGCACAGGACTTTGTTGTTTGGTTAGTGTGTCTGGGTGTTAAAGGACCATACTTTTTGTTGTTTTTTTACATTTGGGTCATACAGAACAAACAGGGACATATGTCATTTTCATCATCTGGGACAGAAAATAGAATATCTGATGACAAAAACCAGAAAGATTTTGACTTTTTGCTTCAGTTGAGGAGTCATGTGAAAGTGTGATTGATGATTTATGGCCACAAGAGGGCGCCAACTGACCCCAAAACTGTTGACCAATGGGCTGGATTCCCATCAAACTGCACTGAAATCTGTGACGTTTTTAAGACAACAGAGACAGAACTTCAGATCTTTCTCTCTCCCTCCTCCTCCATGTTGATGTTTGCCTCTCTCACCCTGTCAGAGCGGTTCGGTAGGATCCTCGTGGACACAGTGGGGACAGACAAACTGAAGACCTGGGTCAAAGTCAACAGAGGAGCCATGGTGCTCTGCAGGTATGTGCACACACACATCCATAAGACAATCTGAATACAAGATACAGCGCTGTTAGTTAAAGGGTTAGTTCACACAAATGAAAAAAACAAACACTTTTTCTTCCCTCTTGTAGTATCTTTATTTGTTCAAGTTTTGTGTCTGTGTCAGAGATTTCTGCCTCCATCCCAACACAGTGGAGCTGAATGGTGTCATGGTATTCACAGGGTTTAAAGACTGAGTTTTAAAACTTAAAAAGAAAGAAGGTTTTTCACAAACATTGTTCAGGTTTCAGTCAGCTGTGTTCTTATGGACGATTTCACTGAGAAAACTTCACATCCAGATAACCTGCACTCTGTTTTTAAACAGAAGTGTTTCTGTAATGTTTTTAAATGTAATTATTCAGAACTGTGAGCACTGAACTTCACTGTGTGGGTGGAGGCAGAAATCTGAGAGAGATAAAAGCAAAAAATAAATAAATTAGCATGGATAGATACTACTGCAACTAAGAGGGCAACAATTTAGCCTCTGGAGGCAACAGCAGCAGATAACCAGATAATGAATATCTGGACAGATTTTATCTTCCATGCAAGTTAGGGCTGAATGATTTTGAAAAAATATCTAATCGCAATTGCCATATGATTTGTGATACATCATTACTCTTATTTTGAAAAAATTGCTAAAATGACTGTTGTGGATTTTTTCATGAATCTGTACTAAATGAAGGTGTTTTTTTGTCTGTAGACTGTAGATTTGCAGGACAGGACATCTCTGCCTCACGACATTCATTCATTTAAACACACAATTTAACAAATATTGCACCCCCTGTGATTTGGAACTTGTAGAAAGCCATCTTGCGAATTTGATAAAATTCCAATTAATTGTGCAACTAGTGCAGGTTATTTCTAATAGTCCGATAAGCCACATGAGAATGGAGTTGGATAGTTGGCTAGTCTCTATAAACAGATATCTGCATATGAATTACAGATAACTTAAAAAAAAAACTAATGAAAAGCTAAATCATCATCAGCTGCAAGCCTTTATTGTGTGGTGCTGGTTGCCCAAACTTTAACTAGCAAGATAGAGCCCAGTATACAGTTGGAAACAAATACTTGGATACATGCTCACAGCATTTTAAATCTTTGTTTTGTGTGTGTTTTTGTGCAGCCTCCTGAACAGCTGCGACAAGTCTGTGTCCGCGGAGGTGAAGGCAGCGCTGGAGTCCATCAAATCAGAGCTCAGCAGCAGCAACAAAGGAGCTGAAATCCTGCTGGAGAACCTGAACAAGTAGAGACTTTTTTTTTTTTTATTTCAAACAAACTGGTGGTGTTAACAGGCATCACTCGCCGCGCAGCAGTTCAGAAAACACCCGCAAGACTGCAGGTTTTTTGCACCTGCAGACAGGAATGTTTTCAACAAGTGGATACAACCTGGAACACTGTGGTTGTTTCAGTCCCTGGTGGAGAAGTTTGTGTGCAAACATTGAGATTTTTTTTTTATGTGTTAATAATTAAATAAAAGTGTTCGGAGGACAAAATGATGCTTTGAGAAAACAGGTTAAAATACTCACTTGTGTGCAGGCATCAATTTGCCAGTTATACAAAACAGGAACACAACATAAATTCTCAAATAATTCTGTTGTACTGTTTGCATCAGCACAGCTCTAACTGCAGCTGATAAAATTAGAAAGAAGCTGTGAGAATTTATGGTGTGCAGACAGCGGAGTTTTACAGGGTCCGTTTGCCGTCCGCTCGTGGTTTCTATCCATGCAGATAGTTTTGGTTTTATTTGGTCAGATTATGAGATATCACATCAGCCTGATATCAGACTGAACTGTCAACTGGTTACACTGCATTTCCATCAGTCAGTCACTTTGGTGGAGCGGATGGATTTGAAGGTCTGGACCAAGGCAAACATCAGGTGTTTGAGATTTCAGTTTGAGGTGAGTAGAATTCCATTTTGGTGCTCAAATCACTGAAAAATACAGTTTTAAAACTCGATATCCAGTGTCTGCTGCTCAGCACAAAACAGAGACAGAGATCCCAAAACGATCTGCATGGCCACATGGAGCCTAAAGGTTTTCTGGTCATTTGAGTGAACTGGTCCTTTAACAGAAGGGCTGGTGATCAGTCGGTGATCAGTAGTCCTGATTGTTTGTGCCATCCTCTGTTTCAGATTTCTTTGTAAGATTTTGTACCTTGTGAGTGATAATTATATCAGCTAAAAAGAAAATGTCTGCAAAATAAAGATTGTTATGAGAAGTTAATTGTGTCTGACACTTTAACCAGATGGTTAATAATTAAAGCTTTCAACATGGTGGTGTTTTACAATCTTAAAAAGCTTATAACAGAAGTTAGAGAAGTTCAGATACCATTTTTTTCCTTCCTCTTTTCCCCCACTTTTCCTTTCAGATACTCGAACTTTGCATATCAGCCAATACGGAGCAACAATCTGATACCAGTGTGTTCAATTTATTTATTTTTTTTGCAGCTGTACACCACTAAATTTGATAGATGGGACACCGGTGAGAAGTAGCAGGGTCCCATTTCGAGGCTAATGAATTATGTGATATCAGATTGGTGCGTTGACTGTATTTTCTGATACCCAATCCAGCATTCTAGGCTGTATCACAGGCATTTCTAAAACTCCTATCATCATTGGAACAACCCTGCAAGAAGTAACAATATACTGTATGTTACAGCCCAGCCATCAGCTAAAAACTAGGGGTTGATAGGTAAATATCTGGAACATTGGATACACATTTACAGTTCAAGATTTAGAATTACACTAAGCTTCCATTCCTCTGATTACTGAAGCCTTCATTGTGACAGGCTGTCTTGTAACTACTTAGATATTGTTGTGGCCGGGACACCGAGTGAGACCACAGAATGCCAGGTTCAGACAGAGGTAACTGCATCTGAGTCTAAGTTTAAATTAATATTTTTTTACTACTTTTAAATTGATCTGTTTATCTATGTACTATCAGATTTATTTTTAAAAAAGCAGATTCTGATAATCGTAAAAATGCTAAATCTGATGATCGGTCCACCCCTTCTAGAAACCACTGATTCAGTCAGTGACACTGATGATGTATTATAGTCAGTTCAGCCTGGTGATTCAGTGTTAAACAGGTTCTGTGCTATTCAGGAGTGACGACACTGTGACTGTTTATACACACACACACACACACACACACACACACACACACACACACACACCTGTCTCTT